>QJNZ01000977.1:0-32061 GCA_004155055.1 Monosporascus sp. CRB-8-3
CGCGCGAGGGCCGGGTCGCCGACGGCCTCGCCCAGGCGCCGCAGCTGCGCGCGCCGGCCGTCGCTGACGCGCAGCTGGAAGGGCGGCAGCGAGCAGAGGCCGCAGCCGCACGTGAACCCGAAGGCGTCCCTCAGGGCCCCCTGCCGGGCCTTGGACGGGCCGCCGCCCGCGACCGTGTCGTAGGCGATGGTGATCTCCTCGCCCGCCCCGATGGGCCGCGTGGCGTGCACGGTCCCCCGCTGCTTCTCCTCGTCCCAGTTGCCGTGGGCGTTCGGCAGGCAGTGGTGGTTGATGAGGCCGATCGTGGGGTAGACGGCGCCGAGCGGCGGCGAGTTATTTCCGGGGCCGCCGCAGGGTAGGGTGGAGCGGGGGGTCTTGTAGAGCGTACCCCCGCTGAACAACGGGTACCGGACCGGGAAGTTGTTGTTGTGCAGGGACTGGAACTGCCGCTGCTGCTGCTTCGTGAGCGCCTTGAGCTTCACCGCCGCGACGGTGCCCTCCTCCAGCATCTTCAGCCCCATGCTCCGCGTGACGAGCAGGGGCTCCTCGCACAGGATCCGCGTCCCCTTGGCGATGTCGCAGCGCGCCACCATGCCCCTTTTCTTGCCGGCATGGCTCCGGATCTCGAAGATTGCACCGTTGCCCTTTAGTATTTCCGCGTCCGCCACCGCGGGGGCGATCGCCTCGGGGATCTCCGGTCCGCCGGGCTGCTGCATCTCTATCTTAGAGAACCTTACCGGCAGCTCCGACAAGGGAAATAACTGACCTCGTCATAAGACCTGATCGACTTATCCACTTCCGGCCAGTCATAAAGGCCCGCTTGATCGTCTCCCGCGGTCCAATGCCGGACCCGGTCACCGAAGTTGTCGCGGGCAATCCTATAAATCGTTTTCATGTACTCCTCGACCGCCCGTTGCTCTGCCTTCGTGGAATTGCGGCCGGAGAGGTTCGAGCTGAAGCGCCGGAACTTGTGGCTTTCGAAGGGGACCTTCGCGTATTCCCCGCCAGCTTTGAACCATAGGTAGTTTTGCGTGGCCTGTACTCCCCGGTCGTCCTCGTAGCGTTGCTTGATAATCATGGTAAACCAGGTCCATCTCTTTTTGTCCTTTATACTCCCGGACAGGGGAGGCACCATGTCGAATCCGCAGTCGACCGCCATGACCGCAAGCCCGGCTGAATTATCGAGGAGAGTGACGATGCACTACGCTTCAAGCAGAGCAAGGCGGTGAACTAACTGATTTTTCTTTAGAGCACACTTCGTGATAGGTGTCGCTCGTGGCCGTGGTCAAAACCCCAACTGACTTATACCCGGAGTTGGTCCCCACCATACCTCGCTGATGACTTGCAGCATAGTTGGATACCTATAGCCGCGTCCAATAACTTGCTGCCAGCACTGAGATCACATGCGGCCAAACCCCCGTTGCCGATTATGGAGCCAGATATGGTATTCGGCCAGCGTGGGGACAGATGCAGACGTTGGGTACTGAATTTATTGGTCACCACTTACCGTAGCTCTGCGGACACCACCAGTTTCCATTGGAACACATCGCAAGACTTGAAGTCTAACAGCTAAACAAGCATTCGCAACGAGCGGCATCAACCCCATAACGTGTTACACGCAGAGGCAGTGGATTTTATGTACGTAAAGTGGTGTGATTCCTCGACGATATCCTTATCATACTGGTAACTCCAAATCTCAGAGGTTTTCGGTTTAAGTATTATCGGCATGCATACGAATCTCTAGAGTTAGAAACCCTTCGTCCTAATAACTGATTCATAGGTATGTCATTAAGCGGCACGGCATCGTAGACTGCTTCCCATAGTGTTATATTTGATGCTATTTGGCCATGCTCGCCCGCCTCATTAATTAACACATCCTGCTGGGACCCTGTGCCCCTTTATCACGTCTTACTGGGATGCGGCATCGTACGCTATTGCCGTATTGCAACACACTGGTGTTGCAGAATGGGCTGGCTTTCATGCCGAAGGGAGCCGGATCCCATTACCGAAGCCATTCATTGTTCTATAGCTCCCAGCTCCTTCATCCTTTTCACGGTACAGAAGGCGTCGATGTCTATTACATACAACTTGGCAGCGAGCTTAGATCTACATTGAAAATACCAGGCCGTACGCAACCAACCATTTAATCCAGTTCTTCAACACCCTCGTTCCAGACGAAGATACGTGATTCTTGGCATTTGACTGACACCGAGCAGATGGCTTAAAGTGAGCGCCACAATATTCGGCTGCGCAGCCACATTCCCACCCATACTTAAGCTGTGATAAAGACAGTTGCCGAAAAATGTGAGACCTCACACAATGGCAGGACACTATTAGTTCTCATAACAAACGGAGCGTTTATCCATTACCTCGACTCTTGGTGAATTCCATTCCCCCTAGTTGATCATCCGATGAAAATGTCTTCCTCCGGTTCTTATCGCGAATGGATCAAATCACTCATCGACAGTGGTTACCCGAATTTAAAGTTCCTAGACGACAAGATCATGCAACAGCCTGGGCGCCAGGACGCGACGTGCACCATCCTTAGCTTCTCGCGTGACGGCCGCCTCCAAGGCGGTGGCAGCGCTTCAGAAACGGACTTCGACAAGGCTGCCGTTGGTAAATCTAGGAGACTTTTCATTCTCGAGGGACTGTCCAAAGAATTCATCGAGAAGCTTGGATCAGCGCTGGACATTGAGCCTGAATTCTTTGCGGCTCACCTTCGCGCAACAACATGGGAGCATCACGATGACAGGTCAGATGCGGTGACGTTGCCTTCAATCCGGAAGCAGACAAAGTCTTGGACAGTTCAGTATCTCGAGTGCATAAGACTGAACGGGATATATCGTCTTGGCCGCACGCGCTTGATCCCGTGCAAGCACGAACTCCGAAGATTGACCATTCGTAACCCGCATAAGGACCAAACAGCCCACTACAGCGTTGGTCTCGTAAATCGTTTTGTATCGTTTTGGGAAAAGACTTCTAGTGAGGGAAATTTCGACGGTAAGTCTGGAAGCACACTTAATTTCACAACATGATGCTAAAAGGAGCGCAGCGGTTGCGCTGGTGGACATTCCACTACCAGCGAATTTGAGGTTTGAGTACGACGACGTGCAGCCCCTAGAAATGGCCACGACGACGTGGTCACCTTATGGGGGCGGATTTGTTGACTTCGCAAATCTTGATATGAGAAGAGCATTCGCACAGCACTGTCCAAAGAACTCCGAATTGAGGAACGGCTCTGTGAAAGACTCCCTGCTTTGGCGGCTCAGACATCCCGAACTGTTCGGATGCTCTGGAGATCAGATCCCGCCCGTACAACTGATCCTTCAGCGCATTGCCCTCTCTAACTGGACGCTCACCATCGCCTTCCTTCGCCGTGACTTCAACTCTATTAAGCTCAGCGACCTCACTAGCGAAGTGATTCCAACCGTTCAAGTCAAACGAATTCTCGCCGACCTGACGGCATACCGGGGCCTTCTAAATCGCTGCTGGCTCCTGCTACGCAAGAATCTTGGCCAACTCAATATCCCCGCGGAGGACAATGGCTCGGGAGCCCTTACCGCAGACAATGCGAGCAGTAGCGCTGAGCTGCTCAGACTGGACTGGGAGTTCGTTCGGTGCGAGCTCCGCCACTGGATCAAAGAGACTGACCGTCTGGTCGAACTGCGTCTTGCGAACCTCTCCATCCTTGACAGTAAGAGAGCGCGTGACGATTCTGAGCGGGCGTCTCGCGACTCGAAACGGTCAGAGCAGATATCATACTCATCAGCTCAGATCAACAAATTAGGCCAAATATTACTGCTGATTTATACGCCCGCCGCGTTTGCGTATGGCGTGCTTAGTATGGGAGGAGACTTTTTGCCGGGGAACGAAAAGTTTTGGGTCTTCTTTGCGATTGCGATCCCACTTGGAGTGCTGACGAATATGTTGTTCGTGATATGGATGCGTTTTACTCCGGCAAAGCGTGGGGGAACTATCAATGTGTCACAGTTAAGCTGGTCGGGAGAAAAGGTTGCATAAGGTATGGAAAGCGTAAATTGTCTTTGATTAAACTGGGCTCCAGGGAGAGTGGTTAGAAATTTTTATATATAGTACGGGAGTTTCGGAATACCGTTATTCTGGGGTGCTTAAGGGGGTTTTAAAAACTTAATTAAGCCGCCCCCCTTCCTCTCCCCCTCTTCTTTTTCCTTTTTTTTTTTTTTTTGGCTTCGCAAGCTAAGGCTTCTTTTAATTCATTCTTTTAACTCACGTATTACTCCAGTTAGAATACCGAATCTGTAGAGTGGGCCCCACTTGACTGATCACGCATCGTAAATAGGGGCTACCATTTCAAACCACTTCTGTCTCAATTGGTTTCTAGCAGCTCCTATTCTATCATATGGTGACATTATTGGAGAAAGTGACTATATACTAATGGATCCGTGTTCACCTAGTTACCACTCCGAAACCATATCGTTTTGAATGATTGCAACTTCGCCTTTGCAGGGGCACAGAATTGTCCCATCCTGTAGCAACTGAGATAGCATGATGCCGGAGGTCGTGACCCAGTCGTGGGGCAGGAAGAAGTGGCGTGTAATTGTATCCGAGGCATCAGCGACTTGAGCCGTGCACACCCATAAGCTGCTGTCTAGGAACACCATGCGCCCATCCGACAGAATACCCAGAGGATATGAAGCTGCTTCTGCAATGGCCTTCGGGAGACTGATCGGTTTGATAGAAACCGGATGCTCATTCGGCTCATCATTGTATATACTACTTGTACGTACAATGGAGAAGCTGTACCGAGGACGGTTCAACTCCAGCGTCATTGTTCGTAATAGAAGCATGCGAGGGTGATGGCTTTGGAGAATACTTTCTATAATGGGCGACTCCTTCGGACCAGGAGCAGCATCCAGTGGAATAGATCGCTCCTTCTGTAGTTGCCACGTGAAGACCGAGATAGCGTCGAGTTCGATACGTATGAGCGCATCAGGCCTTGACGGATGCTGTTTCCATCGGGCGGATTCTCTCCCTGGCGTCTCAAGGACGGCGGTCATGTGTCCGTCAGGTAACGTTAGCACCTGGGATGACTTGGTTCCGTAGATGAACAAAAGTTTTCCTGTGCTGTCGAACAGGAGCTGCTGCACACGACCGCGTTCCACAGGAGGCTTCTTCTCGCTGTATACAGTCTCGGCGAATAGTTGCCGTTGCCCAGCCGTTCTCGAAATACTTTTAACTACGACGACTCCATTCAAAAGAGAATACACCAGTCGGTCGTGGCTTCGACTCCATGCAAGGGACTCTGCACCCATGCCAAACAAGGTTTTCGTGATTGTATGTCTGCTGCTGTCTGTCGGATCAAAGAGCTCGATGCTGCCGGCACTATTGGCATATACAAGGGGTTGGCCAGGATTCCTACCAGCAGCCACAGCCGTTATCTTGGGCTTGCTGTTCGCGTGGCTTTCCGAAATGGGAAACGAGATGGAGGTGCTCCCCATGTGCTCCGTATCCGACCATAAACTTTCATTTATGCTATCTGTATCGTTGAATCGCTCCGAGAAGGCATCAGCTAGCCGAAGAAGACAGTTCGGCTCCCATACATTGCAATAAGAGCCTCGAAGGTCATAGAATCTGAGACTGTCCGAGCTGAAGCAGATCCTGTTAATGGTGTCTTCCGAAGTGAGTTTATATATGGCGGTCATTTGGCCCACGTCATAGATCTTGATTGTCCCTTCGACATCGCTTGTTATAAACACCAGGCCGTTGGGACTACACTGAATTTCATGAGGGATGACGCCCGTCTCTCCCTTTACCTCATCATAGGTATCATCTATTGGGCTCCATTTGAATACCTGACCATAAATGCCTAGGACACAGGTACCGGATGGATGCCATACTACCTTGTTGGTGCCGGTATGTGAATTGGCAGCTCGTTGACGTGGTTTCGGCTTGAGCTTGAGGCGAGATACCATTTCGGGAGGGTCCAAGGTCCAAATCGATAGAGGAAAGGCGCGGTAAGCGACAGCGACTTGTGTACAGTCGGTGTTGAATGCGACTGAAGATGGAGTGCCAAGAAACATCACTTCGGGAACGTTGGCTTCTTCTAGTAAAGTCGGGTCTAGTCGCATCCAAGAAGGCGGCTCTGCTGCATCTTCGTTCGTTGACAATCTATAGACCCTACGGAGGTCTGTCACCATCAACAGCGAGCCGCCTTCGTCGAACTTGAATTCGATGGCACGTTCTCGGTGTGGGTTAGCCGCCTCTCGTACCAAGGACCAATTTCCCAGCTTCCAAACGTGCGTCCGGGTGAGCCCACAGCATGCAAGCAACGATCGAGATTCATTGAAGACAAGCGAATCTATGTGCTCCCCAATGCTGAGAACCTTCTTTTCTTCAAACAAGTTTGTATCCCAGAGTGTGATATGGCCTTTCGGCCTGTCGGCCGCAACGGCAAGATATAACGATGATACCGCAAGGCGCAAGGCTCTGCCAGAAGAGGCAGATACTCTTGCGAGACCGTCATCCCATTCAATGTTAGATAAGCCGGAAACAGATAACGTGATGCTTGTCCTGCCAGAATATCTCTGATACATCGCTGATGTACTGGGACTAAGTGCCGGAACACATTTATAGATCATATGCGGATCTTCTGATAAATGTCTGCCGAACTTAGCTGGCAACTTCATTAAATCAGCAGCCCAGGTATCCACCAGCGATAAATCTGATACCCGGTGTAGCATAAGGGAGCGGTCGATGTCCATTTTCATGCGCCGACGCGAAAAGGTGGTAAGCCTCCGAGAAACAGTCACGAGCTCGGATAGATGGCCGCTCATTGATAGGTACTGTATCCATGGCAAGGGGTGTGGTCCAACGAAGAACTTAACAAGTATGTCTAGTACTCTGTCCGACTCTGCTGAACAACCCTCGAGGTGGAAGGCCCAGGAGGTTGCAGCATACGAAAGGAATTGCGGGATTTTGAGGGTATTCATCTTGACACGAAGAGTCCTGTCGCAGAGGGCCACTAGACATTTGTAGAAGAGTACTTCGTGGACTGTCTCCGAGTCGAGTGGAAACGATTGGATTTTTGACTTCCTCAGATATTCTCGAGCTGACTGATGGACCAGCGTTACGCGGTTATGTGCGTCGATGATAACAAATTGACCACAGATCTGGCTTACTGTGTGCTTGAGGTCCATAACAGCTCTGATCTCCGTGGCATGGAATTCGGAGAGCTCCTCGACGGTTACGGGGTTCTTCGCATACATAGCCCACGAGAGTAAAATTCGCGCTAGTCTCTTATCCTCTGGCATCTCAAGATCCGCGACAACGCTCAGCATGCGGCCATATAGTTGATTCATCCCGTCTGGGGTCGTCTCGAGTACCTGTTGAACTTGTTCTTGGCGATGACATCTGACTACACGCTTCAACACTAGGCTAACCCATAAGAAGTTGCCTTGCGAGCGTCTAATGATCTCGTTGGTTGTTTCCGACTTGAAGTCGTCGTCTGAGGGAAGGTAGTCAATTTCGTCAGTAACGAAAAGGCGGATGTCCTCTTCGTTATTTTCAAGGGACTTTTCCGCAATAGGCGTTCTCTTTCTGGCCTTGTGAAAAGATTGATTGATTACTGGCAAGGGGCGACTGAAGACGAGCACCCGGATCTGGTCTTTGAAGTCACCCACAGCAGATATGAAGTCAACCACCTGTTTGCTTGATTCCGACTCATCAAGACCGTCTATAACCCAGTATATCTCTTCTTCAAGCTTGATCTCCGACAATAAGGACAAATAAAGTCGCTTCCAAATGCTCAGCGCGTCTAAGCCGTGCATCTGCAAACCAGATTTTGCCATCCCTGTTAGTTCACGGCGGTAGGCAGGGACTTGAAGCGCCATCTGGTAAGCTAAAGATCGAAGCATATTGGCGAGTGACCTCTTCTGGTGATCACCATGCTTGAAAAAGAAATAGACACAGTGGCGGTTTTGCTCCAGAAGATGATCGATAACACTAGCACACAAAACTGATTTACCGCTGCCGGGGGAGGCATGTACCCATAGGACAGGGCATAGCCTGGTGCTTACCAAGTCGTTAAATTCCTGGCTCATGAGGAAATGCTGGCAGGTTCCTGCTTTCCGCACTGCACGCGCGGTCACAAGTTCTTCTTCTGGAGGCCCGGAGACACCGAGGAACGCCGCGATATGTGATAGGTCTTCTTCAAAACGACGATAACTTTGCTTGGGTGATGTTGCTGTTGAGACGACGCTGCGCAGAGCCCCTATAACGGATATATAATTAGGGTCGTCTACGCTTTTGAATTTGCAAACATCATGATGATTGGCGATGAGAGGTTGTGAAGTCTCGTTCGGATAACCTAATACCGAAGACAGTTTCTCCAATATCATAAATGATATCGGGCCAACACTCGTACTCAACGTCTCATAGAATGAGAATATCTGGAGTTTCGACGCATGGTAGCGAAATGATTCATTAAGCTCGTCAATTGTTGGGCTTCTGCTGGCAAGTTCGGAAACGTAGTCTTTTGGGGAGTGACCAAAAACAGAGCTCGTAAGAATCTTGTTGAGAGTCTCAGCGAGGTCTGTACCCCTATGAGGAGTTGCGAGAAAGAGAACAGCCTTTATACTTGATACAATGCCCCGAAACTCGTCATTCATGTGGCCATGAATGAAAGCTTTCTTGAATACGAGGCCACCCATCGAATGAGCGACCACAATCAAAGGAACTTGACCCAGCCGCTCTGGTCCATTTTCGCAATACTTCATTCGAAATAGGAGATCGCTGGCAAAGTCACCAATCGTAAGCGACGCTCGCTCCTTCTTTGACGAGAAGTGCGCATTGTATCCGAAGGTCAAGATCCGAGCAGTGGACAACTCGGGTTCTCCCGGAAGCCAGAGTTGTGGCCAGAAGTTATCCAAGTCCCGATTGCTGCACCAAGTTCGCAAACTTGTCCCGCCAAGACCATGGATGAAGAGTATATCTACCGAGCGTTCCACAGGCGTGTGTAAAACTATCAGCCCTAGTGGATCACTCTTTCGATCCTGTGGGCGCTGTCGTTGGTGTCCCACCGACCTCTGTGACGAGAATAATCGCGCAGATGTATCGTTTATTTCACTTTGGTCCGACTCGCGACTCCTCGCAGCTACCCTCTCGGGTAACTCTGATAGAGTTGGCTCGGGAGTGAATTGGTGTCGGGGATGAATTGAAGATTCCGAGGGGCTTGACGCTGATATAGAAGGGTTTTCTGACCTAGCCTTCTTACTAGACCTGAAGCGCTTCCACTGCACAGCCCATTGTTAGCAACCTTGATTCCATACCATACTCAGAAGACCCACTGGTACTCACCATCGTTGATCACGGGGTTTATGTGTGCGACCGGACCGTAGTGCGGAAAGCTCATAATACAAGGACGACGGCGGGAGATTAGCCTCATCGGCAATTTGCACTTAGTTGGAATACCAGTCAAGCTCTGGACAAAATAGTTGGGAATCCCCACCGTCCCTACTCCTGCACGATGTCCCAATTATTTTGTTCAGAGCCTGCCAGTTTATCTGACACTGGCGTTACATCGGGGTAAGTAATGAGGATCCTGCTCCGTATGCAGGTCGAAGCCAACCGCCCCAGGCCTCAGCCGTAACAGAGTTACCCCGCACAACAACCCCTGTCATGCCAACAATAAAGAGCGTATACTAAGAAGGTCAAGTGTCCAAGTTTTGCCTGTCTCAAACTAGCTTTGGGAAAAAGGAGACGGCTGAAATGTACGAAAACGTCCCAGAGAGTATTAACCTCGACCTTGCTATAATCAGGGGTATATTAGCGTCATCCTCTTTTAAAGTACTCACTCAACATTCTAACCACTAGCGTTTGTTACAGCGCTTGAGGATGGCGACGAAGTGCTTAAGGTGGAACAGTATAAAGCTTCAAGCTGGGCGTCAACAGCTAGGATCGATATTCAGAGGGCAAACGGTTCATCTGCAGCCTACTTTCTCAAAGTAAGCCACAACCCTATGCCGTACACTCGTATGAGATATATAAGCTTCGCGCTAGGGTCTAACTTAACGGCTCTGACATGCAGATCCTGAAAACAGATGATGCTCCTGAGCGTGTTCTTGGGGAGTACATGTCGATGCTCGAGATCTATAATACTACTCCAGATTTCGCCCCTCGGCCTCGAGGCTACGGAAAGTGTGACAGAGACGACTCTTACTTCTTCATCTGCGATTATTTGACGATTACTCATGAGCCTCCCGACCCCGTTCGACTAGGCGAGAAACTGGCGGAGCTGCACCGTAAAAGCAAATCACCAACTGGGCAATTTGGGTTCCACGTGACGACTTTCGATGGGAAGCTACCGTTGAACACGACGTGGGACAGCAACTGGACGTCCTTTTTCAAGAAGTTGATAAACGACGTTTACCGGCTGGACGTGGAAGTAAACGGCTTCTGGAAAGAGTTGGATGACGCGATGCAGGTAGCACTTGAGAAGCTTATACCTCGGCTGCTCGACCCGCTGACAGCCGACGGGCGCTCAATCAAGCCATCCCTTATTCATGGAGATCTATGGGAGTCCAACATTGGAACTGATGCTCATACAGGCGACCTCTACATTTTCGACGCATGCGCGTATTATGCCCATCACGAAAAGGAGGTTGGGATCTGGCGCTGTGAGCATCACGAAATGAAGGAGCCAGAGTATCGAAATGAGTATTTTAAGAACTTTGAGCCCAGTGAGCCGATCGAGGAGTTTGATGATCGCAATCGGCTTTACTCCATTGAAACGTTGCTCATCAACTCGGCACATTACCCTGGGGCAAAGACGAGACAGCTGGCAGCTGATGAGTTGAGATATCTCATCAACAAGTATGTCGACGAGACATAACGATTTGTGCTGTTGCTATGAACTTTTGGCTTATGGTGCAGTTCGTAAACTTTCAGAATGGCTTGCTTAATAACATTTTTAAGAAAAATGATACCACGTCGGAAAATCTGGACGAATTAAATTTATTTTAGCCGATTCCCATAATCCTTTTAGTACCTTTTTTGTAATTGAAGTTTTTGTCCGTATATTTAGCCGAATTTAAAAATAATTATTAATTTTGATTGGGTGTATCGTCGATAAGTAAAACTTGCCTTACTAGCAAAATATTCAGCAGCCTTAAAGATACCTGGGGTACAAGGCTTACAATATATCGTCGGAAAATCCTAAGTACATTCAGAATTAGCAGCTTATTCTGAAAGTTTACGAACTGCCCCTATGCCTCTACCGTTATTTTATGATCAGCAGTGTATACTCAGCAGGCATGGACGTTTTTCTCTATTTTAAGCCTGTTAAGATGAGAGCAACGTTATGTTAGAAGATTTTCAGGAGGATTAATTAGATATCAGAGAAGAAGATTCAATCCGAGTATAAATATCATTTATGATCTCCATTGATTGGCCGCTTAAGCTCGATCATTCAGACCTTCACCATCAGACACACCCTACCAGATTCAGGCTACTACTTATTTCTATATCGTCCTCAACAAACCACTTGCCTTACAATGCACGCCCTCGCACTTCTCACAATCCTTGCTACTGCAGTCATCGGAGCAAGCCCTATTCCTAGCTTTGACGAGCACTTTGCAAGTAAAGACAAGGCCAAACAAGTGTATGATTTCAATCTCTCTGCTTACGGTTACCACCACAAACACCTTCTTCGCGTCTATACCCTTTCTGACGGTGGTTTGGCCTATCTGCCCGTCGCGGCTTCGATTACTTCAACGGCATCATTGAGGGGCTGATCAAGATGGGTTTATTCCGACAATCACCTGGAATTGCTACCTATACTATAAAGGATGTGAACGGGGGAAGTTTCATTAAGCGTCGAAATCTTATACTCGTTACATTGTGTCCTCCAATCATTACTCATATCGTTCTTCGCACCCACCGATACCCTCCCAGTCACACCCTGGGAAGAACAAAAATAAATAAATAATGGAAATTAAACTAGTAGAGAAGAGGGGAAAGAAAAGTTCAAACTTCCGTCTCGACATCAGGCTGCCGCCCGCTGAGCGAGCCCATCTTCGTGACCTTGCGCACGGCGAACGTTGCCTGATCTTTAGCGAACTGCGCGTTCCGCATGGGCCGCCACTGCATGAGCCCACGCTGCTGACGGTGTAGGTCACGGCTGCGGGTCCTGTAGTCTTTTATGGCCTTGATGGGGTTCTTGCTGCTGGTGCTCATCTTGCTGTCGGCTGATGTCGACATGCTCGTGCGCGCCGTGCCGTTAGTGTGCGCTCTCATGAGCGGGTCACCATCGCCGTCGCCATCGGGGGCGGCAGGAGGGTCTGTCGCCGCGTCCTTGATGCCGAGATCCGTTGACTCGTGCTCGATTCCCGGGCGGACATCGTCACCGCCCTCCTCGGTACCGGATTCGGACGACTCCTCCTCGTACTGGTCTTCTGGATCGACGTCCCTACGAGACCCTCTGCGTTTCATCAACTCCGCCGGATCTATACCAAAAGCGCCGCTCCAATCGGTACCGTCTTTGGACAGCCACTTCTTCTTGTCTTCCTCGGGGGCCGTTGCGAGAACGTCGCGGCCGTGAGTTAGCGACTCCTCGTGTAGTTTCTGTACGGTTGGTGGAACCTCCATGGTTACATCCTCCTGCCGGACCCCTTCCGCGAAGCAAGCTTCCCATGTTTCGATGGTCTCACGGGAGTCACTATCGCTTACAAAGCGGTAGTGGTCCCGGTCTGTGCCTGGCTTAAATCGTCCCCTGAACCTGAGCCGACCCACTTCCTCTATGTCAATGTCCGGAACAGTGGGGTAATTGGTCGGGGTGATGAAGTTTTGTGATAAACGCATGCTGTTGTCGCATTTCCAAATAGGAATATCGAAGTCCTTCTCTTCCGCATCCACCAGTTCCTGCAGCCAAAAGGAAGCGAAATACTGAGCATGTCTGTGGCCACTGGTGTGGAATTCGAAGAACACTGGCGATCTGTAGCGGTAGCGGACTGGTAGGCGTGGTCTTGGTTTGTTGGTAACACCGCTGATGTTCCATTCCAAGCCGTGGGCTTCCCGAGTGCATTGTTCTCGCTTGACTTTCGCAGAGCTGCCGCCGGTTCTCAACTTGAGCCTAATCTTACCAGAGGATCCGGGGGCAAAGGTCGAGGTGATCTTGTCGGAGAGAAACTCGAAAGTTCCGACGTCCCAGCCGAGTTGTGGCGGTGGCAACTTCAAATCCACTGACCGAAAGAGCAGCGAAATTCGAATACGACCAAAGCCTATGCCACCATCAAGAGGGTACCAGCGGGAGACCTGAGTACTAACTATTAGCTTGCTACTTTCCCAATACAGGCTGCTCGGAACTTACCTGACTGGATGTCTGCAAAATGTCGGAGAGTTTCAGCGGAACAACACCGATTATGGGGTCATGCTGCCTGTTCCGAGAGTCGCGAACTGTAACCGTAACAATACTAGATCGCCAGTCCCGAACGAAACGTTCCGTACCGGCGTTAAAAACAGGTTTAGAAGAGACAACCTTGGTTCGAGTTTTGTAGACCTACATATCCCGTTAGCATTAGTCAGAATCCATATAATGTCCCTTACTCACCAATTCGTCGTTGAGAAGGATGGTGCAGTACGCACTCGGCATCTTCTTGCTCGTCTCTTCCTTGACCTCACCGGCGTCTCGAGCAGGCTCGTATTCTCGACCTCCCTTGCGCTTTCCACCCTCAGATCCATACACGTCCTTCAATTCGAGGCTGACAATCTGATGGACGATAACACTAACGATACCAGAAGGCCAGAGAGGATCCGGAGGGGTATGTACAACGGCGTCTTCTTCCGCGTCTTGCGGAGTACCCTTATCGTCTTGTAGTTCCTTCTTATCACGAAGCTCCTTGGGTAGATTGACGTCTTTGCCATCAGTCCGCAGTGCCTCCCGGAATTGAGTCTTGCCGAAGAACCCAACCTCCCAATGGAGTTCTCCGGGCATGCTGCTCTCAGCCTTGATCCCCCTTAGTTTTGAAACCTGTTGATACATCTTGCCGGGATGCTGGATGAGCTTCTGTAGGGAAAGCTCAACCTTGCCGACTACGTCATCAGAGCTCGAGCGGTCGCTGTCCCAAAGCTCCAACGACAGCTGCTCATCGACCTTGAGGAGATCGGGTGTAACGAGGATGGCGCAGTTTTCCTCGAATATAGGATTGAGATCATCTTGAATAACGCGGGTACAATACATGGGCTTGCCAAACTTGGAATAGCTGACAGTGATGTAAGGATCCGAACCACCGCCCACAGATCCTCTGCGGTCCTGTTTCGAGAGGCCAGTGGCCTTGTGAATGCAGATGAACAGCACACCCAGCGCATTGATCTTCTTCTCCACATCGTCGCCCGCAAGTATCTTGCTCAGGTCAATCGTCATGGACTTAGGGGCGACGTACATCGAAGCGGCCGTCTTGATAGCCCAGTTGACGAAGTTAGAGATAACCGGGAGATTCAAGATGTTCACACCCCCTTCGAACATTGGTGTACACCCAGCTTGGACTTTTGGAACACCCATCAGGGTGAACGTGACGGCTTTGACGAAGGGTGGTTCCGGCGACATCTGGAGCCTTAGCCGTACTGTTCCAACGAGTCCGATCAACTCCGCCCCTATAAGAGATTAGCAGACTGAACACCAAGGTTCCCCGCAAGAATACTCACAAATAGGCAAAGGAACCCCAAACAATCCCTTGATACCCAGGTAGAAGATCATCTGCATGCCCATATTCTGGGCCTTGGCAGACATGGACTTTTCGCTCGGCTTGGCGTGATAGGCAAAAGAGACCTCCATGTTGTAATAATCGCCGCCCTCCTCGTCAGCCTTTAATTCCTGGGGGTCTTTTACCTTTTCGTGTTCTTCACGCATCCTATCCTTGATTTCTTTCATATGGGCATCAGGCAGGGCCCGAATACTCAGGATTCGAATCGGGTTATTTCCCTGGTTGATATCGGCAACCTTGACATTCTCGATGATACCGGGAACTGAAGCTTGCATGACGTCCTAACCCGTGTCAGAACTAGAAGACAAAGCTTAATCGCATCATTCACATACCTCAAGCGTATCTGCAACCGAGGAGAACAAATCGGGGTTGAGCAGGCCCCAGAAGATGGACAGAAGCGTGTTCATCCATTCGACAGATTCGGGAATCAAGTTCGCGGTAGCCATCTCGCCACGCTTCTGTTCACTGGACCACTCAATATCCCGGCCCTGCCTAATCAGATCTTTCGTCCATAAGAAGATACCGGAGGCTATGCACATGGCAAGGGGGATCACACCCAGTAGCCTCCCCCCGAAGAACTTGCCGATGAAAACGATGGCGAAGAAGACAGCGGCGCAGAGGATGACAGCTCGCTGCTCAATGATGGCGTACATAGGGTCATAACTGACAGAGGGCGTGGGATGAAACAGAATGTTCGTCTTCTCGCCACGAATGGGCACATCTGAAGTGGAACCGCTAGCGACGGGGTCGGGCGGCGCCGTGACATCTTGGTTGTACCTGTACTCTTCGCCCGATTGCGTGGGTTCTGTCTTGACGGTGGTGTCTTTGCCCAGATTCGCATTTGGTACGACGACCTAGAGGAGCTCACTGGTGAGCATGTGCAAACCCGGGTAGAGAATACTGGGGTAGGGAGTCGTATCTCACTTACGTGAGGATCCTCGACGGCTTTTACAAAATTGCCGTCGACATCTTCGATCTCAACCTCCTTGCCTGTGACGGGGTCCGTAACAATTCTCCCTTTTCCCTGCTTCCTCTCAGTATCGTTCTTGTGTTCCTTGACGCTTCCCTGCTGCTTCGCCTTGAGTTCTGCGTCGAGCTTGGCATCTCGCGCCGCCTTCTCTCTATCGAGGCGGGCGGTAAATTCTTTGATATTAGGAACTCGGTTGAACGCAGAATAATGACCTGGCACATGTTGTTCATCGGACGCCATCTTAGCCCAATAGACGCCCGAGTTGCGTACTGGGAAAATATGGCGAGATACTACAACGTGGAACACGTCCCTCTCTAGGCAGGAGACAGTATGATGGTATTCCCTTTGATCTCGTTCCCCGCCTACTTATCGAGGAGGATGATGGCAAAGACAACACAACAGAGAAAAGTAGGAGGGGTTGCAAGATACAAGGTGCAAAATGCAGGTCAAGGTAAGACGAAGGTTAAGCGGGTGGGAGAGGGTACGTTTAGAAGATAATATATTTTCGACTGGCTTGCGAACTACTTCCCGACCGACCGCATCCTGACGTTACACTTTCCAAGGCTCTTGCATCACACTCAACCCTTGTTAATTCTTGGAAAGCTCTGGGACGATTCAATTGGTAAAGAATAGTACGAGCTTTGTGGCAGCCGCGGGTGGTCGCTTTGATGTATGACGTAGCCAGGCTGTCTACAGCATGTAAACGTAGCTTGAGAGGGGGCCCACCCCAGAAGATGTAAGGGGCTAGCTGGGGCACCAGGTGCCGGGATGCAGTACGTACATACACAGGCATTGGTAGCGGGAGACGAGGGATCTTCCGATTGAGTTTGCCAAGCTCGAGAAGACCCAGACCCCCTCGAATCCATGGGACGATCCACTTACATCTCTCTAGAGTCGGCACAACACGCAACTACTCTACACTTATATGCAAGGTAAGTACTATTAAGGTATCTGACTGTATAAGGATCTGTTTTCGTTATATGCTATTCCTACTATTTGACCCCCATCAAACCCGATCTAGACTACCTAGCAGAAAAGCAACCCGGTTTTGGCTGCTTTAGGTCTACCCGAGCGATGACCCTATACATGCTTCTAGCCGCGTTCGATAAAAGGAGAAGACGGCATGTGGCATGAGGATCTTCTATTGGGACGGATCAAGTTTTCAGATCAAGTAGAAGAAGCAGGGAGGGCCATCACTTTTCACTCGCCCTACACTACGTGCTATGTGATAAGCTCCCTCCCTCCCTTTCCGCGAATCCCCAGTAACCCGGCAGCTCAAAGCAGGACGCTAAGATCTACGACTGGGATGCCATCTTACGTCACCGGCTGTCTTGGCCAATCTGGAAATGCGACGTTTGCAATTTGTCCCACCTGTGCTGTAGATTCACCTCCACTGCCATATCGGTAGGTATGCAAATACTTTATTTTAGGCTGTGATCGACAACGCTGTTAGGGGCACAAATTAGTGGCCTAATGGCCTATTGACCACCACCTTTTGGCAGAAAAGACTTAGCCAAGACGCTAAATACCGAATCTAGCCCATTTTAGGTATAGTTTTCGTAATGGCTGTCGCAAATAAGTCTTTTACACCTAAAGTAATATATCTTTTCGTCCGGAGTTATCGGAGTCCCTAGAATGGCTTAAATCAATAGCAAAAATTAACGAAAATGGCGTTTCCTAAGCGACTGTTATTAACAATCGTTTAGAAAGCATTATTTTCGTGTTATGAAGTTATAAAGTAACAAATCCATTAATTCGAAATTATTTTCATCGTTATAAATCGCAAAATATAAAAAAGCTTCCGATTTAGGAATATATTCGGTATATAATGATTATTTTCGTTATTATACGGGCCTTACGCATACTGCGAAAGGTTAAAATAAAAAAAAAGAAGGATCGGCGATACCTACCCATGGCGGAAAAAAAACCCATAATCCGGAAAGTCCTAAAGTTTTACGAAAACTTGCGGAGATAATCCTAAATAAGTTAAATCGGAAATTTAAAAATCTTTTTTATATAACGAAACCTTAATTTTTCCTATTATTGCAATAACTTTAAGATTATACTGGCTTTAACGATACCCGTTATATTTCCGTTATTTAAAGGCTTATAATATTCTTATATATTATAACTTTTTACGAAACGTAAAAAAACGCAGTTAATCGGTTCTTTATTTCGCAAAATATTATTTATTTTATCGTACGTTAACTTTTTAAATATATAATAACGCTTTTCCGTATTTTCGTAAAATAACCGAATACAAAATATCTTATACCTTCGATCGAACTAGATTTTAAATTAAAATAATTTAACGGATATATCGAGGTAATTAATAATATTTACTTTTACGTTTTTATTAAATAAAATAAATAATACGGATAACGAAATCGTAAAAGCTTTATTTCGCAAAATATATTCGCAGTTATAAAACGTAATAAAACCTTTAACTACGTATTAACTAACGTTTAAAGTTTTATATATAATTTTAAACTTTTTGCGGATATTATTTCGCAAAATTTTAAAATACCGCTAGGTCGGTTTTATATAACTAATAATAATTTCGGTAATTAAACGGGAATTATCGTATTTTTCCCGGCAATTAAATACTATCTTCAGGAATAACGGTTAAGCTAGAAAAAACCGTAAACCGTAAAAAAATTATATAACCTACGCCATTTAAAAATCAAAATTATCGTAAAACAAATATTCGGTATACTAAAAAAGAAATTCAAGATTATACGGTATTCCGCGTTTAAATATAACTTAATATCACAAATCCGATTCGTATATATTACGTATGCCCTATATAACTTTATCAAAAAAAACGGCAGAAAGGATATAAATAAAAAACGAAAACTTACGAAAACTAAGAAAAATATCCTCGAAAAACGGCGTTAATGGGCTGCTTTAAAGTTAAACGGAAAGTTTTTTTATAATATACGGTAACGGATAACCTTAAAGTAATAGCGAAATTATCAGCAGTATATAACGATAATTTCTAACAATAATTAACAGTTAAATTAAAAAAAAATATATTAATTTAATAAAAAACGCGTTATTTTGTAAAAAAATATATACGTTAGGAAAAGAAAGGAATTAAAAATAACTAAACATTAAGTTAAAAATAACAATTATATATAACAGTTTTAATAAAGTTCTTTTAAATATAAAAAAACCGTTAATTTATATATAAATTTCAAAAA
The DNA here is from genome assembly GCA_004155055.1 of Monosporascus sp. CRB-8-3. Lineage (NCBI taxonomy): Eukaryota > Fungi > Ascomycota > Sordariomycetes > Xylariales > Monosporascus > Monosporascus sp. CRB-8-3. The sequence continues at coordinate 18,912 of QJNZ01000977.1, forward strand.
AATCAAGTATTTCGAAAACCGTTATAAAATAACTTTTTATTTATAAAGCTTTTATTCGAATGCTTTCTATTTAATAAACCGCTATAACCCCCTTAATTAAACCTTTTAAGGCGCTTTATTTTTAATATATAACAAAATTTAATATTAAACTTTTTAAACGATAAAACTTAATAACGTAATAAAAAACATATAATAATTTTTAAATAAATTAATTCGCTTTTTAAAAATAATTATAATATATATTTTTAATCGCGATTTATCGCAAAAAGAAAAGTTAATTTCGAACGCGAATATAAGTAAAACTGTTATAACAATTCCAAGATTTACAAAACGTTAATTTCTTTAATAATTTTTTTAGCTTTTTCGATTTCTGTAATTTTTTTAAAACGATTAACCTTTATTATTTTAGCTTTTTCGTATATATAAATTTATATAGTTATTTCGGCTATTATTATTAAATCCCGTCGATTAATATCTTTAAATAAGTTACTTTTTATTTTTTCGATTTTAAATTATTAAAAATCATAGGGTTTATTTTTTTTTTAAGTACCGTATAAGTTATTAAGAAATTAAAAGCTTTAATATTATCCGTAAAGTTATTAACGAGATAACTTACTGCTTTCTTTATATCTTTAAAACCTTATACCCGGTTAAAACTTTAAAAGCCGTAAAAACTTATTGCAATAATTTCGTTTTCGCTTAATTTCTTTTTTTAAAGCTTTTACCGTTTAATTAGAAATAATATTATTTCCGTTATTTATAACAAAGGTACCGTAAGCTATAAATTTATTCCTTTATTACCCGATAACTTTACGTTAATATTAAGGTTAAATTTATTAATTCGTACGTTAACTTTAAAAGGTTTCGGCTTTTTTATAATTTTATTATTATCCTTTCCCGAAATTATGTTTTTATCGTTAACGTTACCTTTATTAAACAAATCGGATTTATTACCGGTTTCCCTAATAAACTTTTCCGAACTAATTTTTTTAACGAAAACAGTACGATATAAATCCTTATTAACGAAAAGTTTTTTACGAAATTACATTACGTTAAAATCTTTTTTTAAAATCGTTTTTTATTTTTTTTCGGACAAAAAAAAATATTTTTTTTAATTTTTTTATTACCGTTCGTTTTAAATAAAATTACTGTTAAATATTATATTTATTGTTTCCTTTTTTCTATATACTTTGCTTTTATCGTATCCCCTTTTTATAATTAATCGTTAATACGTAATTTTATTTTAACAGCAAAATTTTCGTATACGGACTTTAAAACGGTAAAACGTTTAATTATAAATTTGTTTTTTGTTATATTAAAAAAAAAATAAAGTTATAAAGATTTCGGTAAATTTAACGTTTTATCGCATTCGAAAACCTAAGCCTTATAAACGTATTCTTTTTTTCGGCTTTTTTAAAAAGTTACTTTTTTATAAAACCGTTTATAAGTTTTTAACTTTTTTAAAGTTTTTCGTAAAACGTTTTTTTCGGCCTTAACTAAGTTAATTAAATAATAAATTAAGCTATAATTCGTTTAAAAAGGACGACGGCGGTAATATGTTTCTAACGATAATCTTTTTACCTATATTATCGCGAACGAAACCGGAATCCTTAAATATAAACGCGGAATCCTCGTTATCCTTTCCCCGAACGGCAAAAACGTTCGATTAAAAAGAACCTATCTTTTCTTTAAAGGACCAGCATTACGAAATTATCGTTACGAAATTATCGTAAAGCAGTTAAAAGGGCTATAAAAAAAGGCTTCAAAGCTAGCTAAAAAAATCGCAATATTACCACTTATATATATGGATAACGTTAACCAAAAAGGCGGTAACTCCTTCGGGTCTAAGCCCTGGTATTAATACGAATAATACATTATCAGTCCCTAGTTTTATTATATATACTGATATACACATGGTCAATAGGCCATTAGGCCATTAACAAATTGTCGATCACACTCTTAAGCTCTGAACGACAACGGATTAGGGGCCTAATGGCCTAATAGCCAGCTACTTCGCACGGGTTAATAAATAGCTTAAAATTATTCGAAAAAGTTAATAGCAAGTTAATGGCGCTTCTTAAACGACTGTAATAAACAGTCGTTTAAGAAGCGCCACCATTTTCCAGCATCTTATGTAATGTTTTTATTATCGACCTATTATTTACCTTTTTAAAGTAAATAAGCGAAATTTAACGGAAGTTTAATAAAAACCTATTAAAAAATACATTTTATCTGGACCCATTATTTCTACGGGGCAACGGCTAAGGATTTATCAAAGCAAATATTCTTTAAAACGGGTGTGGCGGTGTCGATACTGGTGTCATTAGGCCATTAGTCCCCTTATTTTTGCCCTTAAGCCCGTTGTCGTTCAGGCCCTTAGTCTGGAGTGCATTTTCTTCCGGCAATTCCCATGATGCCTGCATGCGTGGAGCATCCGGTCGGGTATATAAATCTTGATCATATAGAGCCCCGACAGGATCGACCGTGAGGCTCGGGCCGTCGGTTTGCTGACTCCTCTCCTGACCCCACGGTTATGTTCTTAGATTTAAATACTCCCCATTGCCAATTACTAATAAGCCACACGTCTCCCTGTGTATATTATATATAGCACCATGAACGGCCACAGGTCTCGCCAGCTCGTTCGTACAGGTTACCTATGTATGTGACATAGGAAATAGTCCTATCTTGAGTCAACTTCGCTGTTCGGAGTACGTCATTCGTGATAGGACTCATGCGTAGCAGCACCAACTCGTTCCCGGTGAGTGGTAGACATGCTTAAAATTTAGATAGTTCATAGAGACAGCCACTATGCCTCACCTTGTATCCTATCTATCTACTATAACTACCTTGAAGGTTACAAAATAATTCGGAAATGTAAGGTTAATAGCTTTACCGCCATATGTCTAGGTCCCTGTAAGACAGGCCATAATACGGCTATATACCCTGCTGTGTTACACAGGCGAAATTAGCTCCTCATTGGGATTAGGTTCAGGAGGAAAGATGAGGCTGTGGATAGAACGGCCACCCCCAATTTGATGGCTAGGTATATAGCAGGATCCAAAGCATAGGTACAACCGTTCCAGGTAATTACCATTATGATCGCGGTCTATTTTTATCTCCTCTCTAGGGTAGCATTCGGTCATGAATCCCGGGTTACAGGCGCCAGTCGGGAGCTGAGTTATAGTATTCGATTGCACATATCATTGCGCCAAGTTCTTCATCCAAGTATGCATGCAACCATTTCCAGGCCTCTTGTTTCAGTCAAATAAGCACATCATTTGTGAGCCGACCGAGACTCCTGTTACAGAAAGTCCACTGTCACTTGAGCTTACGTATAGTAACTTCCCCTTCTGAGCACCGCCCCCAATTTGCTGACACTCTTCAAATATTTAAAAGAACTCCCATTGGAGCCCTTTCCCCTTCCATAGCCGTTTATTTCTTTCATATTATTGACCTTAGTCACACAAGTCTCGCAATTTGCCCTCCGTTATTATATCTACCATATTCCGAAGATCATGTCGACATCACTAGAATCACACCTTCCGGAAACACCCGTTCCGCCAAGGAAGCAAGGTCAGGCTCACAGGATATTAAAGTATATTTCCAAATTCTGGATCCAAGGTTCTAAAGAGGCCTGGGAAGACGTGCGGTCAATGACATGGTTAGAGTCCGGCTTACGGTTCCTGATTTTCGGTTGGTTCGTGGGGTTAATATTTATTTTGGGCCTCTTGATTGGTATCAGCACGAACAACGCTTCCGTGACTTCCATTCCCGGCTGCAACCCAGATGGCTCATTTAATGCATTCAATTCCGCGTACGATTGGTGGGCACCACGGGGTTTCTTCCAGATCACATTGGCTTTCGGTTCCCTGACGTTTACACGAGCCAAGGCGGTAGACGTGACATGGGATGTTGTAAGTCGCAGGTTCATGTCTTAAGTTTAGAAAGAAAGTGTTTTTGATCAAGGTGTGCATCTTTAGGTTGTCGGGCGATCCGGCCAGTTTCTCCTTGCATTCATCTCCTGGAGGGCGTTTTCGGACTATGTTACGTCCTCGATAGTTACCACGCCCATAACATATGCAACATTTTTCACCATCTATCTCGAAGGTGAGCCAAATATCTTCTCGATATTTCGGATGATCAAGGATTTCTGTTATAGGCGTAGACTGAAATCCAGAATTGCCATGACTTTCATGATTATCTCGATGGGGTTTATTCTTGCATGGCCGACATTAGCTAGCTCCATGACTGGCTACACCCCAACCATTCGCGCTTTTATCAGGGATAAAGGCGATAATTTGGTCCCATTTACAAGTTTCTGTCCGCTAGCATTTATTATCCATGATGGATGGAGACTCGACATATCTGGGGATCACTTAATCCCTTACTACGGCTCCTACAACTACGAGACAGGGGAATGTCCAAGTAAGTATAAAGTATATGCCATAATTGACCGCTGTGTTAACAATACCCAGACTCAGACCAAAACTCGGGGTCGCCTCCCCTTGTTAATTCCCTTGTTAATCAGAACACCTATACCCCTCGTTCGAATTGCTTCTCATCTTCTATTACCCTTCCTGATGGAGTGGACCCGGACCCGGATAGCCCTTGCTATTGGCAGTATGGAGTGCTTCGCTGTAAGAATTAATACCGATATGGGACAATCTTTGTAAGGGTTTCATGAGGCTCCCTTGCTAATCGGCGCTATAGATATTCATACTTATGGTGCAGATGGTACGAATGACACGCAATCGATTTTTGTCAATACCAGTCTCTCGGCACCAACATTGAACATATCGTTCTTTTTTCAATTGGGCACAAGTTACAAAGTCCAGGACTACAATAGAGCCTTGGTATATGACGGGATATATGCAAGTAATGAAACACTGCTGTCTTACGGTTCCTTCAATAATACATACAACTTTACATATGTTCGAACCCAAGGAAGCTGCCAGCTCAACCAAAGCGACGATGGCGACTTGGTGAGTTTTTCACCGTGTGGGCTATTCCTATAGCTCTGGGTGTCTACTAACACCTATATTAGAGATACCAATGGGGGTTCTCGTTCATTCAGGCCTTTATTGCTACTTTACTTCTTCTGGTATGGACAAGCGGCACATATATTATTTGGTTTCAAGGTCATATCAAACTACATCTGCTCGGCCTCCATGAAGTCCCTAAAGGATGGAAATGCGTTGTGCTCCTTGGAGAGGCCATGAAAAGAGAGTTGACGGAAGCCGGATTTGAACTGGATATTATCACTCACCGACAACTCAAGGATCAAATTAAGAACCGATTGCAGGGTGGAACCATCACGTTCGACAGCATTCTTGGGGCACATAATGACAACTACGAACACGGCCTTCACGACTGGTCTAGGAAAACCATGTGGTGGTATGCGACATTGGCGGTACTTGTTATTACGTTGACTGCTTCCTATTACTACATTGCTGGTTTGCATTTCTTCCGGGTGTGGTTAGCAACCTTCACCTTCGAACTAACTCTTGCGATTATTATGGTTCAAAGCCACAGCGGTAGGCTGTTTGTCTCCTTTTGGCTTTTTCTAGTCGCTCTGGGAGCTGCTGCGGCAGGATTTACCTTGGTGGTCGAGAGAAGGTAGGGCGAGGGAATGGGTACCCGTGGGTCACCCACCGTTTTAGTAGGTAACCCGTGAGAACCTGCACCAAAAAAAAAAAAAAAGTTTATAATTAAATAAATAAATAAATAAAAATAAAAATGGAAATTGAAATTAAAAATAAAAATGTAAAAAAAAATAAGATATAACGTCCCGGATAAGCTTACGGGATAAACAAGCTTACGGAATAGTTTTTAATATTTCGTAATAACAAATTTAATTTAATTAATTATAATATATTAAATTAATTTAAACTAATTGAATTTTTTATCGCCAGACGTCTTTATAATTTCCTTATAAATACGTACATTATATCCGGGCTTTCCGTAAATACTACATTTCCGTTTTTTCGTTTAAACCTTTTTATAACGATTATTTTCAGCCTTTTTTAACTGTAATTACTTATTATTACCTTTTTTTTAGTTATAAAAACTTTTACTTCCTTTATAGTAAATATTTTTCCTTTTTAAAAACGTACGTTTTTAGTTTTATAACGTTTACTTAAAATATAATTCGTTTTACGTAATTAAATAACTTCTTTTCGAAAAAAAGCAACTTTGTACAAAAGTAATAAGTTACTTTTTATTAAAAAACTTACCGATTTAACGATTCTTGTTGGCGAACTACCCTAGTAATTTTTAATCCTTTTTTATAAATAACGTCTTTATCTTATTATTTCCTTAATATTTTTAAAAATTTTCGCAAACGGAAAACGAATAAAACCGGTAGAAATTAACGGGAAAACGGTTAACATAAATATAACTAGAAAAATTTCAAATTCGGAAAAAACATTATTAAAATCGAATAAAACAAAATTAACTTTCGCAAATCCGGATTTAATATTATCGGTCGTTATAACAGCTTTAAATACGTTACGAAAACCGGTAATAAAATTTTCTTTAGTAATATAAATAACGTAATATCGTATAAAACATTTAATATATAACAAATAAACGCGTTTTAATACGGAAAAACAAAATACGTTAAAAAATTAAAATTAATAAAAAAAATAAGCAAATATACAAAATATAATAATATCGTTAACCTTATAGTAATTTTCGAATTTAATTAAATAATAACTTTCGTAACCGTCGAGGATAAAAAAACGTTTCGAATTTTTAATATATATTCGAATATATTTATCGAAATATTTAACTTATTTTAAACTTAGTTTATTTATCGTTTAACCGTTTTCGCTTATAATAATCCTTTAATCGGGTAAAAATGGGTTATCGGCGAACCAGCGAAAAAAATGGTTTTTCTCGGTAAGGATAATAAATAAAAACAAGGCCCAGCCTTAAAAATTAACAGTTTATATTATTATAAACCATTCCCGATTTTCTTATTAAGCCTATTTAAGTTTTTTACGTTTTTTAATATTAATAATAACTATACCGGCTATTATAAAAAGCCTTATTAAAAATTTTATCTTATTAAAATTATAAATATCTTTTTTTATAACACCGTATTTTACGATTATAACCTAAATAAACTTAAATTATTTACGAAATACCTTTAAATTTTCGTATAAAACCCTTTAATAATTTATCTTTCGATTTAAACGCATTTTAAGTTTTTATTACTTTTTAATAAAATTAAATACCTATTTAACCCCGACGCGTTTCGTAACGCGTTGCATAAATAACAAATTCGCCATATTTTTAACATGCTAATACCGAATAAAAAACATTCGCGTATTTAGGTTAAGAAATCGGTCGATAATCGATTATTTTTCAATCGGCGTTAATTTTCGTAAATTAAGGATAATATCAGTTTTAGAGGATTTATTAATATATCGTACGTATAAAATAAAATAGGTAACTTTATAAATAAAATTAAGTGTCGTATAATTAAGTATCGGGTCTTATTTTTTAATTTAAACGGCTAAATTTATTTTTACTTTTTTTTTAAGCCGTTCTATATTATTAATATTAAAAAATAGTTAATTAAAATTAGGTAATTAGAATATATTAAAAACTATCCCGTAAGCTTATTTATCCCGTAAGCTTATCCGGGACGTTATACGTTACTAATAAATTTTCTTTAAATATAAAAATATCGACGAATTATTTATAAGTATTATAAAAACTTAAATATATTTACGAATTATCCGTAAATAATAAAATAAAATAAAATAACTACATATAATTAAAGATAGAAATAAATTATTAATATAATAAAATATTAATTTAAAATATTATAAATTAATTAAACGTTATATTTTATTATATTAAATATTATCAGCAGTTATAATAATTAAATATATAAATCTAGCGAATAGCGTATAGTTATTTTAAAAAAGACTAAAAATGTCTAAGGGTAATCGCCTTTATATATACGTTTAACTATATAAAGGATAATTCCTAAATAAAGACTATTTTAAGTAATAGTTACGGCCTAAATATATCAGCCGTAAGTATTTAAAAGTATTAATTACCGATACGCCTTTTTATATTAAAATAAAGTTATATAATTTACCGTTATATTAAAAACTAACCTTTTTAATTAAATCTTAAATATCTTTTAATTTTTTTTAAGTTTTAAATTAATTATAAACCGTTTAAAATTTACTTTATTAAATGGTTTATTAAGTTCGTTAGTAAGATTCTTATTATTTTTTGCGTATTAAAAGTTAATATTTTTTTTAGATTTTTTAACGTACGTAATAGTATTTAATTTAAATCTAACGTTTTTTTACTTATTTAAGTATATTTATATTATCTTTAAAATAGGAATAAAATCTCCAATTATAAGCCTTAACTTTATTAAGAAATCTTTAATTTTAACTATTTTTATAATTGTTGTTTTTATTTTTACGTATTTTATTTCCGTAATATATTTAATAATAATATCTTATAATTTCGACATTTAAAAAATAAACGTTTTAATTATATAAAATATAACTTATTATGCAAGGTCGTTAGGTTCAAGCCGTATTATCCAGGCTGAGCCAAAGACACAAAGTAATTACACCAATAATTAACACGATAAATACTTTACCCAGTATCTTCGAATACGGCAACTATCAATGGTTTTTACGGTGACGATAGATTGTACCTCGGTCGCGAAGAGCCTTATCCCGAAGCCGACTGCTATATAACTTATTATAAAATTTATTTATTTATAGTTATTTATAAAGTTTATATTAATTATTCTAAGTAATTTTAAAATATTATATTTATAATATAAATTTTTTTTTATAATTTTCGATGCTTAAAAATATATTTAATATACTATTTAAATATTTAAATTCTCCTTAGAAAAGACGTAACCGTGGAATAAAATTAAACAAATAGATAGATTGTAATATCGGTTGTTAAGCTTTATTAAGCCCTAACTTTCTTATAAACTGCCCTATTATGCCCCTATCGACGACCATTTTTAACCGAATTCTGGACGGTTTTTGCAATCCGGAGCAGCCGGACGAATTATCGTTTGTAATTTTTTTTATATTAAGTTAAAAATTAAATTTCGAAATTTTTAAGCCTTTTGCCGTTTATATCTAGTTTTCCCAGTAGTTTCTTTATACGGTCGATATTTTCCACCATAAGGTCGTTTAATTTTTAATTACTTTTATTCGTATAAATTAAATTATATTTAAGGATTAAAAATAAAATCCGATTTTTTTAGAAAAAGTCGATTAAATCGATAAAAATATCAATATTTTTAACTTATTTTAAAGCTTTATTAAATTTAAGAATTTAAAAAAAAAACGTTTTCCGTAAAAACTTTACAGTTACGGAATACCGGTATTTTGTAATAGAAATTGCCCGGTATATTTTAATTATTTTGATTAATAAAGATTCGAAAAATCGTAAAATCGATTAAAGTTAAAGTCGTAAAACTGGTAAAGGGTTATAAAGTAGTTATTTTATACGGATTTAAGGTTTACCGCGAAAAGCTTAATATCTTTTAAGTTATTATATTTTAAAAGATTCCCCCTGTCGAACGAATTAAAGAGTATAAGGTTTATCAGGGTTAAAACTTATCGGCATTACGTAATCGGCTTCGGGATAAAGCTTTTCGTAACCGAAACGTATAATTTATTATTACCGTAAAAGTTATTAATAATTACCATATTCGAAAATATTAAGTAAAGTATTTATCGTGTTAATTATTAATGTAATTATTTCGTATCTTTAATTTAGCCTGGACAATATAGCTTAAACTTAACGACCTTATAAATATTTAAATAACGAGTTACTTATAAATTTTACTTAAATTAACGTTGTAAAAGTTATATTTTCTTATTATATTCGTATATTAAATTATTTTTTATATTAATTACGTTATTATAATTTTTAACTAATAATATAATATTTTTTATTTTATTTAAGTTAATTAATTTTAATTATTGTAATATATTATTATTAATATAATTAGATATTTTCCGTTAGTAAAGAACGGATAATACGCATATTTAAATATTAATCCGTATTATTTATATTTTAATTAAAACATTTTTAAGTCTTTTTAGTAATATTTTAAGAATATTATTTAATAATGCCGAAAAATAAGAAATTGTTTATATATAAAACGATTCTCTTTAAAGGAAACGTAACCGTATAATAAAATTAAACAAATTAATAAATTATATATTTCGGTTATTAAGCTTTACTAAACCCTAACCTTTTTGCAAACTGCCCAGTTATGCTCCTATCGACGACTATTCCTAACCGAATTTTAAACGGTTTTCGCAATCCGGAATAGCCGGACAAATTATCGTTCGTAATTTTCTAACTTATATCGAACTAAAAATTAAATTTTAAAAATTTTAAACCCTTTACCGTTTATATTTAATTTTCCTATAAATCTTTTTATACGGTCGATATTTTCCATTATAAAATCGTTTAATTTTTAATTATTTTTATTTATATGAATTAAATTATATTTAAAATTTAAAAACCTTTAAAATTACGAAATACCGGTATTTTAAAAAAAAATTACCTGATATATTTTAAATATTTTAATTAATAAGAATTCGAAAAGATATCGTAAAATCGATTAAAGGTAAAAGTAATTAATTTAAAGTTTTTAACTTTTTTTCTTAGTTAACATTTAATATTTTTAATTATAAGATTAGTAAAAGGTCGTAAAATAGCTATTTTATACCCACTTAAGGTTTACCGTAAAAAATTTAATATTTTTTAATATCAGATATTCAGACCAATTGTTAGCTCCACTAAGCCACGAACCCCGTAGGTCGTATCAGCGACTGTTGTTAAACAGTCTCGTATCAGGATTTATATGGGGTCCTGTCCTAGCCTAGTCTTCTTGGCTATAAGGGGCTGTATTCTTACATTTAAGTTATTACTTTTTAAAAGATTTCCGTTACCGAACCAGTTAAAAGGTAGAAGATTTATTAAGGTCGAAACTTATCGATATTACGTAATAATCGGTTTCGGAATAAAAATTTTCGTAACTTAAACGTATAATTTATTATTATAATAAAAACTATTAATTATTATTATATTTTAAAATATTAAGTAAAGTATTTATCGTATTAATTATTAATATAATTATTTCGTATTTTTATTTTAGCTTAGATAATACGGCTTAAACTTAATAACCTTGTATATTTAAAACGATAACGTTTTTTTACTTTAAAAATATAATATATCGCATTATTCAAAATTAACAAACGAAAATTTTATTTTATAAATATTTTTTAACTATTTTCTATTTAGTAATTCCGATTTATTTTAAGCCGTATAATAGGTTTATTAATTTAATAACTTTTTAATATCGAAAATTATTTTATATAAATGTTTTCCTTTAATATACCGTTTAAATACGTAATAATAAAATTTATTTAAAGTATATATTATTTAAAAAAATCATCTAACGTATTATATAAGCAAACTGCTTATATAAGAGAGTTGTTCTTTTTTTACGTTACTTTAATTACGTAGCTTTTATCGTTTATTTTTTTAATATTAATAATATAAAACGGCTTATAAAAAAAGCGAGGATAGATTTAGCCGTTTAGATTAAAAAAAGACATCCGAAACTTAGTTATAAATAGTTTTATATAATATATAACGTTTTCGAATTTATTTTAAAAAACCGATATAACGGTAAAGCTTAACGAGCCGATATTGTTCTTAATTTGCGAAAATTAACGCCGACTGAAAAAAATCGATTATCGAACGAATTCTTAATTTAAATACGTAAACATTTTTATTTAGTTTTAATATATTAAAAATATAGCGAATTTGTTATTTGTTTAATATGTTACGATATACTAAGATTAACTAGGCGTTTAATTTTATTAAACGGTTTTATACGAAAATTTAAAAATATTTCGGAAATGGTTTAAGTTTGTTCGGGTTATAATTATAAAATACGGTATTACGGAAGAAAATATTTATAATTTTAACGAAATAAAGTTTTTAATAGGTTTTTTTATAGTAATAGGTATAGTAATTATAAATGTCGAAAAACGTAAATGATTTAAATAAGCTTAATAAAGGAATAAAGAATAATTTATAGTAATATAAGTTATTAACTTTTAAAGTTAAGTTTTATTTTTAACTATTATTTTTACTAGGAAACCCTATTTCTTTTATTGGTTTACCGAGAATTTATTTTTATTCGATTAAAAAATTATTATTTAATTAAATTAGAAAATTATTAGAAAATTAAAAATATTATTATATTTTATATATTTATTTATTTTTTTATTAGGTTTAATTTTTCGACGTATTTTATTTTTTCGTATTAAAACGTGTTTATTTATTATATATTAAAGGTTTGGATAATACAGCTTATACCTAACGACCTTGTATATATTAAAGGTTTTATACGATATTACGTTTTTTATATTATTAAGAAAGATTTTATTACCGGCTTTTATAACGCGTTTAAAGTTATTATAATAACCGATAATATTAAATCCGGATTTATGCAAGGTCGTTAGGTTTAAGCCGTATTTTCCAGGCTGAGCCAAATATACGAAGTAATTATACTAATAATTAATACGATAAATATTTTACGCAATATTTTCGAATACGGCAACTATTAATAGTTTTTACGATAACGATAGATTGTACCTCGGTCGCAAAAAGCCTTATCTCGAAGAAATCCGGATTTATAAAAGCGGGATTTATTTTATTTAATTTTAAATATATTTATACTGTATTTTTATTTTTTATTTTTATTAATTTTGTTATTTTTTAATTTCCGATTTTTTTTTAAAAAATGTTATTAAAGCGATTTAACCGGGATATTATTTATAAAGAAAGATTGGAAATTATTAGAGTAATTTGCTAATAAAAATAGTTAAATCCGTTAAATTTTTATTAAAAAGTAATTTATTATTTTTATACGAAATCGTCTTTTTTCGGGAGGAAAACGGTTATTTTTATAAAATATATTAACCTCGGACCCCACATAATGAATGACCCTAACAATAAATAGCGATTTTCACCTAAACGCGCGATAATTAAAAACTAATAACAAATTAACAAAAATACTTATAGTAAAAAATCAATTTATAATAAAGTTAATGTTATA
>QJNZ01000978.1:0-32042 GCA_004155055.1 Monosporascus sp. CRB-8-3
TTTGACACCGGATATACCTTTGTAACTGCTGTATTCGAAAAGAAACAGGTCTTTGAATAAGATTTTTCCATTTAAGCTATATATATTCTTAAATAACTTAACCAATATAATGGTTATAAAGGTGCATTCGGTATGGTTATGTAGCTCTCGACGAGGGCTACATAACGATATATGGCTGCAAATTAAAAGCCTTCTAGCTGTTAAGATATATTGCTTTAAAGCCCGAAATATCCAAAACTGATAACTTGGACAACTTCGAAGTTGCTTATTGTACGTAATAACAATTAAAAACGCCTTTACCAAAAACGGCTTAATGCGGCGTTAGCCGAAAGTAACCCCGCACTAAACCTTTTTAATAAAATTCCCCGCCGTTAGCTTAATAATCCCAACCCCGCATTAAGCCTTTTTTGATAAGGGCGTTTCCAATTGCTATTACGTACAACAAATAACTTCGAAATCGTCTAAGTTATTTAATTTTAAATATTTCGAGCTTTAAAACAATATATCTTAACAACTAAAAGGCTTTTAATTTGCAGCCATATATCGTTATATAGCCCTCGTCGAGAGCTATATAACCATACCGGATGCGCTTTTATAACCGTTATATTAATTAAGTTATTAAAGAATATATATAGCATAAATAGAAAAATCTTATTTAAAACCCTATTTTTTTTCGAATACCACAGTTATAAAGGTATATCCGGTATCAAAATGTAGCCCTCAACGAGGGCTAAATAATGATATATAGCCGTCAATTGGGAGCCTTCCGGTTGTTGTGTATATCGCTTTAAAGCGCATATTCGAAGTTGAACGTTGGGTTGAAAAAAAGGGTGTGTGATTCAAAAGCTAAGTGGGGCTCCGACACTCTGATTCGAAATGACAGTACGAAGGCTGGAAAGAGTTTCGGGGCTTAGGTTCTCCGGCTGGTTGCAGAAGATTTCGGCTAGCTGCGCCCGTTCGGGTATCTAAAGATTAATGGTTAGTTCGATGTATTCCTTTTTTTTTCCCCGCGCCTTTGTTTTTCGATATCCCAGGTTGGACGGTTATAGAAGTAATTTGCGCGATATTCCTTTAGGATCGCCTTTACGCGCTATGCTTTTTTACTTTTGATTTTCTTAGTAAGGTCCCGGATCTTTTGTTCGTTTTCCGGCTTCGAATGCGGTACTGGCCGCTTTTAAGCCTTTCCTTCCGTTGTTCCAGCTCGACGATTTCGGGGTCGGGCGGCAGGTTCCGCCAGACCTTGTCCGGGACCATATCCCGGCCGGCGCGCGGGTCTCGTATGACGCTAATATGGGTGAATATTTCGATCAACGCATCTTTGTATGGCTCGTGCAGGACCGTATTTTAAAGGTAGAATTCAACCCTGGCGTTGATGTATGCGTTGTTCAACGTAGCCCATTTCGGGTCGTGCCGTATTATCTGATTGCGGACGGCGTTAGGCGCTTTCCTTGGACGGAGTTAGCAAGGTGCTTGGTGGGAGTATTAGATGGACATACCATTTGTCTCGTTAGCCGCGTTACGGCGCCAGTCTTTCGGCTATATAGGCTTCTTTTTCTTAATATCCAGCGATTGCCGCCCTATATCGTCTCGTAATTTGGCATACTAAAGGGATTCGTTTTCGGAGATGTCCGGACCGTTAAACCGGCGGAATACAGGCCGCTTAAGCTATTCCTTTTTCTAGCGAAACGGCGTACATTTGATAGAGCCCGTATTCTTAACCCTAAATATACGCCTTATACTGGTAAAATTCGGGGCGTCGAATGCGCCGTTATATACTGCAAAGCTGATAATAACGGTAATAAAATAAAATATTAACTTCCGTATAAGGATAAAAAAATTGTCCTGTTAAAGTTAATAAAAGAAAAGGTAAATACATATAAACGAATATATATAGCTTTATCTTATTATTAGTACCTTTGTAATAAATAAACTTAACTGCTATTACAAATACGTACTTACTTATTACTAGGTAACGGATAATTATTAACAAAATATTTTCGTAATAAAACGCTTTAAGGCGTCCGCGGCTTAAGGTCTTAGCCGAAAGCATTTTTTTAAGCAGCTTGGCGTTTTTATCGGAGAACTTGTCCTCGGTATCGTTTTTATACACCTTAACCTGCGCGGCGATATATTTGCGATTAAGTTGAACCAACTCGTTACGTATCGTTTTGTTTTAGTAATAGGTATAAATAACTTTGGGACCGTAAATCTTTTTTTTTACATACTATCCTTAGGTTTCTTTTTTTTTTTTATAATTTCTGTAGGTCGGCATTTAGTATACGCAAGGAAAAAGTAACATCTTAATAAATTTATACGATATCGTTCTTAAGGAAAATATTCGTATCGTAAACGATATTAAACGTTTAAAAAATTAACAGATCGTTCTAGTCGGCTATTTATTTATTAAGTATATTAAGTATTCGAAGGTCGTATTTAGGTATTAATACGGTATTATGTTATTATAAAGGTATTAATATAATAGTACCATATTAACGTAAAAATGTCTTAACTTTTTAAACCTTTTTATTATTATTTAGATTTATATATTAGCCGGCCTTTTTAGCGTAAAGTTGCTTATACTAACGGAAATAATTTTATATTTTTAGTATAGGTAATCGAAAAAATTTATCGTAATTACCCGGTTTGCCTTTTGGATTGCCTCGAACCATACCTTTAACTTGGCAAAAACGTAATATCTTACTTTTAATTAACGACCTGCCCGGCGATAAAGGAAAAAAAGATTTATCTTTTCCACTTTCCTAACATGCCGCAAATATTGATTTAAATGCATTCGGCGTTATCAGACCTGAGAAAACGTATCTGTCGCAATTTCTCGCGGCGCGTTGCGCGCTAAGCGGCCGTAAGGGGGACTCTTCGCCGCGTATCTCGCCGCTAGGCTTCTCGCTCGGTAAAGCGTTTAATGAATTTAGCATGGTAACGAGCTTCTTAGGGCGGGTAGGTACCATGCTGTTACTTTAAGGTCTATCGCTGGAAAGAGGAGAACAAAGTTTCGAAAAGCGAGAGAAAGGGGATAAGGAAAGTCTCTGGCTTTGACAGGGAAAGTCGAGGACTCGAAGAAACCGGCGGGGACGAGCGAGCCATTTTAACTTGCTAGCTACGAGAGCCGAAAATGGCTCTCAAGGCTAAGAACCTGGATTTAGGGTGTTGAAAACGGAGTTACTAAGTAAGAGGCCGAATAAAAACATCCTTGTCAGGTAGCCCTTAGGGCCGTACCAACGCTAATCTCTATACTAATTGGCTGCTAGCTTCCTATTAAACTTTACGGATATATAATACCGCCCCCATTACGCTTACATAGCTTTAGCGTTACCGTTTAAATGCTTCTACCGTTTAATTGCTTCCGCTAGTTAATTGCTTTCGAATTTAAGCTAAAGAATTAACCGTAGTATTAGCAAAAGTAATAATATCTTATTAACTTTATTAAAATATGTTGTATTTGTACGAGAAACGCTGGGTCCTGAATAGGTTAGATAAGTGGGGAGTACTTAATTAGAATGTTTAACTTACCCCTACAACGTAGTTTACCTCAGCTAGCTCAGGCCTCCCTGGCTCGTTTCCTTAATTTCTTCAAAGTTACTCAAGTACCGCTCTACAACGCTAAATATTAACCAATCAAATCCCAAATCCCCGTAACGAGCCAGTAAGACCTAAGTTATAATTATACGAAAAAGGGGTCCGTTTAATACATTTACTTCTTTAAAAAAACGAAAATCTATAATAACTTAATAACTAAACGTTTGCTATAATCATATATATATTCATATAATTACTTCGATCATGGCATATTACCAATACCATTCTAGTCCTAATCAAAACCCATTTGCCATTCCTAAACCCTAACGTATACAACAGTTACAGCCCGAACCCGTTACGTTTTCGTCACCATTATCAAAATACGATAAATCCGAATTTTCTCAGTTTTATCGCATTACGCCCTTAAAATAAAATATACGTACGCATATATTAAATTTTTATTATTAATATAAAAAAACTAATATAATATTTAAAAATTATTCGTAATTAGGTTTTTTATAACGATATAAGCCGAATTATTAATTCGACCGTTCGGATTAACCGGTTAATTAACGTATTAAAAAAAAACAAATAGGTAATAAGTTATTAATATACGAAAGTTAGTAAAAATTTATAATTCCTGTTAATTAGAACCTTTTTATACGAAAATATTACGATATATTATAAAATAAATTTATAACTTTCGTAAAAGGCCCCGAATTCTGCCGTTTACCGGAGGATTTATTATTTAATATTAATACGATTTATAAAAACTTTAGTTTTTAATTAATTTAAACTTTTAAACTAAATAATTATATACCTAAAGAAAAGGTAATAATCGTATAGTACGAAACGGAAAACGAAACGGTTTCGTAATAATAACAATCCGGAAATTTTTATATATTTTTTTTCATAGTTTTAAATATTATAATTAAGATAATTTCCAAAATTAATAACAATTACCTAGCCTATTTATTAAACAGATTTCTATTATCCATAAATATATTATAAAATAAAATTAATATATTAAAAAGGTTAAATATTTTTAAAAGTTATTATATATTAAATAAAAATATAAACCAACTATTAAAAGAAATTAAAATAACCGTATTAATTGCTTTATAATAATATAATTATAATTAAAATAAGCTATACTTTACCGTTAAATATAATAAAACGATATTATATTTTAATACGATAACTTTAATATTTAAAATTATATTCGTAATATAATGTTTTAATACGGTTCCGTTATACGAAATATTACTATTACCTTTACCCGTTATTATAACCGTATCCTTAAAAAAATTAAAATAATTTATATTCCGTTTTAATTAATATTATAAAATAAAATAATTTTACGAAACGTTATAATAACATTTAATATTACTTAATATTTCCCGTTAATTCGTAATTAATATTATCCGGATTTTATTTTTTACTTTTATTAATGCGTTTTATAAATATAATAAATAAAAGTTTGCCGACTTTTTTAAATTAAAATATATATTATATAATAAACGCCGTTCGATTTTATTAAATATAATTAATAAAAACAAAAGTACTATCCACGGTACCTATAGTATTTATCGAAAGATTTTTTAGGTAATATATAAATTTAAAAAAAAAATTTTTTATCGGTTTTCGAAATGTTTTTATTTTATTTATAAAAATTAAAAAATAATTAATTATATCCGGAAAATATAAGTTAGTTAAGCCGAAATAGCCGATTTATATAATAAAAAACGGTAGTTTTTTCCTGTTTTTACTTTGTTTTATATATAAATAAATTTTTTACTTATATTTATATGTATTTATTAACTTAATACTATAAGCGGAGCATATATAACGTAAGCGATTTTAAAGGTAAACCGTTAGTTTTTAAATAAGATAATATAGTTATATTAAAAATTATCTAAGTTTTATTTACTTAAATTTTTTATCTTTTATATATATAACGTTCGTATATTCGCGTTATTCTTATAGGAATTACGTATTCGATACCAATTATTTATAAAGGAAGTATTTAGTATATACGAAACTGTTAAAAATACTTTAATCGAAAATCTTTTTTCGAAAACTTAGTTTACCGAGTTTATAAAGTATATATACTTCCGGTTAACTATTACCGAATTCGAAATTATCGCGTATAATATGTTTTTTAAATATCTTAGTTACGTTAAATAAATAGGGAAAATATCGTAAGGTTCTAATTAAAATGCGTTAATAAATAAGGATTTTTCCGACGAAAATTTTTTATCGTTATTTACTGATAGTACGTTACTTAATAATATAGATAAGTTAACGAATAGTTTGTAAATATTTTATTTTTTAACTGGGAAATATAATTTATTTATGTTATTTTTTAAGTAATGCGGTTTTAATTAAAACGTACTAAATAAGGCCTTTTTATTAAATAGCCGTAAGGCCGGAAATATTTTTAATACGGACGATATTCCGTAAAACGATAATTTTTTTAATTTTATTAAAAATAATAACTAACCGTTAATCGATACCGTTCCTATCGATAAAGAATTTTAAAGTTATTACCGTTTTTTTTTTAAAAACCCAGGTTTATTTATATTTTTCGTATATTATATAATATAATAACGTTAGTTATATTAAACGGTTAATATTAATATTATTACTTTTTTATAAGGCCTGCTAATATAATTATAAGAAAAAAAAAATTTATTTCGATTAAATATTACGTTTTGTAATATTAAATTAAGTATTTATTAATTTAATTTTAATATTAAATTTAATTCCGATAAAATTTAAAGAAAAAAATATACAAAGTCATTAGGTTCAAGCCGTATTATTCAGGCTGAACTAAAGACATAAAGTAATTATACTAATAATTAACACGATAAATACTTTACCTAATATCTTCGAATACGGCAATTATTAATAGTTTTTACAGTAATAATAAATTATATTTCGGTCGTAAAAAGCCTTATTCCGAAACCGATTACGTAATACCGACAAACTTCGACCTTAATAAACTTTATACCTTTTAACTAATTTAACAAAGGGAATCTTAAATAATAACTTAGAAGATATTAAGCTTTTTACAGTAAATCTTAAGTCCATACAAAATGGCTACTTTACGACCCTTCGCCAATCTTACGACAACCACTTTTTTTAAACTTAATCAATTTTAAAGCTTTTTAAACCCCCATTAATTAAAACAACTAAAACATACCGGCCAAGTCCAAATATAAAGTCCTAATATTCCGTACCTCCGGAATCTTAACGGAAATAATCTCGATTAAATTACCCGATTTAAATAAAATAATCGGCCGAACAAAATATATCGATACTTCCATCGATATTAACAACTTATCCGAAAAAAATCGGGTTTTATTTTTAATTTTCGGATACGATTTAATTCAAAACGGCGGAAATAATCGATTTTTACGTAAACTTATACTAAAAAATATCCGGCTTATAAAAAAAATTACTGGTAAAACTAAAAAATAACGATAATAAATTTAAAAACGTTAAAGTTTAACTTTTAAATCGATATAAAGAAAATTACAAACGATAATTTATCCGGCTGTTCCGAATTACGAAAACCGTTTAGAATTCCGTTAAAAATGGTCGTTAATAGGGGCTATAAAGTTAGGGTTTGGTAAAACTTAGCTACCGATAACATAATCTATCTATTTGTTCAATTTAGTTCCACGGTTACGTCTCCTTTAAAAAGAAAAGAAAAAAATATAAAAAGTATTTAATTAAAAAGGTAAATATTATAATCTAAAACTTACTAATAATTTCTGCCGGTCGAAAAATAATATATATAATATTAATACTATATTTTTCCGAAATTTATTTTTAATTAAGTATTACATTTTTTTATAACGTAAATTTTATACCCGTTATATTTTTTCGCAAAATAAACGTTACGTTATTCGGGATTTTCGTAACGAAATCCTTAAACGCATTTATTTTTTATTTCGTAATATCTAACTTATTTAAAAATATTTATTTTAAATCAAAAAAAATAATTAAAAATCCGAAAATATTTTAGCTATAAGCCGTAAAATTATAAAAATTAAGTTTATCGATTTTAATAATACCGTACTTATTATTAACGACAAAAATAAATTTAATTAGCTAAATACGATAAAAACCGAAAGTTAACTTATAAATAACTTTAATATAACTGCTCGAAAAACTTTTAATATTAAGTTCGCTAGGGATAATTTAATTTCGAATAACCGTAATATTTTATATATAGAAAAAAGTTATAATTTTATAATATAAATTATGGATAATTTAATAAACGGTTCTAATTAAGGCGGTTTGCCTTTATTATTATTATTATCGGATAAATAAAATAAAAATTTATCGGACGAAAATAAATTATTATTATAACTTTTTATTTTTATTATTATTTTTATATGTTGCTAAAATTAATACGGGGATTTTGTTATATTTTTAATATTAATATAATTAAATATATTACGTAATTTTAATTAAGTACGTTTTATTCGTATATTTTATTTATAATAATATTATATAAATTTTTTGTATTAAAATAAATTAACGTATTATTAATATTGCATTATTTGTAATTAAATATATCGTATAATTTCGTATTAATTTATATATCTTATTTATAATTAATTTATTAATTAGCGTTTTTACGTAACGTACTACATATATAAATAAAAGACATATATAAGCAAAAGACTTTTTTCGCTATTTTAACTATCTATCTTTAATCGTCCATTTTTTAATACCACCGTTATAAAACGCCTTATAAAAAAACAAAAATAAACCTAACTATTCAAACTAAAAAACGAAACCCGAAAATTAATTATAAAAAACTTAATTTTATTTATAAAATTCCATATTCTACTTTAATATACCGTTTTAACCGTAAATACGCCTAAACCGATATTATCTTTCCTTTACAGAAATTAACGCTAACTGAAAAAAAATCGATTATTAATTAAATCCTTAACCTAAATACGCAAATATTTCTTATCCGGCTTTAACATATTAAAAATATAACTAATATACTACTAACCTAACGTATTATAAAACGTGTCGGAATTAACTAGGCGTCGAACTTTATTAAACGATAAAAAAAACTTTAAACGTATTTAAATCGGAAAATCAATTATTAACGGATTTTATCCGAAAATCCAGAAATATTTTATAAATAATTCGAATTTATTCGGGTTATAATCGCAAAATATAATATCGCAAAAAAAAATATTTATAACTTTAACAAAATTAAATTTTTAATAGAATTTCTTATAATAACGGGCATAATAATTACTAATACCGAAAAACGTAAAAAACCTAAATAAACCTAATAAAAAAATAAAAAATAAATTACAATTATCCAAATTATTAATTCCCAAAATTAAATTATACCGTTATTTATTATTATAACCAAAAAAATTATTTTAAATCCTAATACCGCAATAACTTATTATTAATAACCGATTAAAAAATTGTATTAAATAATAATATCTAAATAACAAATAAATTAGGTTTAAAATAAATTTAGCATTTTAATAAATATATTCGGATATGTACGAAAAATTCGAAATGTTTTGTTATTCTTGATAATTACGAAAACCACTATTCGATAAAATTTAAAAAATATTACGCCAACCATAACATTATTACACTTTACATACCTACGCATTTTTTGCACCGGCTTTAACTTTTTAATATATCTTATTTTTCTATTTTAAAACGCGTTTATTTACGGTATATCGAAAACCTAATATAACGCTATTATATTTATATTACTAAAAAAAAATTTTTCGCCGGCTTTTATAATACGTTCCAAATTACTATAATGTCTAATAACATCAAATTTAAATTCGTAAAAGCTAATTTTATTTCATTCGATCTTAATAACGTTTTTTCTAAATTCGAAATTCCTTTAATTATATTTACGCTAATTATCTCCTTATTAACCTTTACCGATTCTACTTCCTTATTTACGAAAACCCTTAAAAATATCCGTAAAATAATAAAATAAAAACGTTATTTACAAAAGAAAATCAAAAATCATTAAGGTAACTTGTTAATAAAAATACTTAAATCGGTTAATCTTATAACAAAAAGTTACATATTATTATTACATAAAACCGCTTTTCTCCGGGAAAAAAACGTCTAATTACGCAAAACGAACCATATTTTAAACAAACATCGCAAAACTAAAAATAAACATTTTCAAAAAAAAAAAAGAAATACTTATTATATAAAAAAAACAAGCTTTTTTAGCCTAAAAAAAGGAGGTAATAAAAAGATATAACTAACAGCAACTAAGAAAAGTTGTTATAAGAAAACTAAAACAAAAAAACGGAAATATAACGTCTGCGGCAAACCTGGATATAATACACGTACTTATAAAGAAATTATAAATACATCTAACTAAGAAAAATCCGATTAATTTAAATTAATACAATATATTATTATTAAGTTATTTAAATTTATTATTACGGAGTGCCAAAAAGCGGCTCGCTTATATATATCTCTCGCTTATATATATAGCACGTTTTTTATTATGATTTTTTCGTTTTATTTTACCTTTTTTCGCGTATTATCGTAACTTATATATTAATAATTTCTTTTATATTTTCGGGACTTAAAATTTTATTTATTTTAAACGTAATATCCGTATTTAAATCCCTTTAAAAATCTTTATTTAAATTATATAATAATACTAAATATTTAAACATTACGTATAAATATTTTTCGCCGCGTTTCTATACGTAATTTTTTATATTTATCGCCTGTATAACCCCGTAAATTATAATATTTATGAAACGGTTATATAATATATATTTCCTAGTTAATCGGCCCGGTTTATAAAATTATAAACTTTTTTTCGTATCGTTTATAAGGTATTCGATTTATATATCTTTTTTATTAAATTACGAAAACCGTAATTAACTTAATAATTTATAAGGCTGGTATAATCCGTTATAACGTAAATCTTATTTTGCCGGTTATTATTATTTAAAATATTTCGAGATATATTATTAATATTTAGTATTTATATAAATACCGCGTTTTTATATAATGAAAAATCTTATTTATAATATAAACTTTTCGTAATACCGTTAAGTGTGTAAATTTTAATAAATCGTAAAATTCTTTTAATTAATATATATTTTTATTAATATTAAAACGTAAAATACTTACAGTTTTTTAATTTTCCTTTATATTAATATAACTTTATAATATGTACCTAATATTTAAAATCGGTTACGTATAATATATACTTTTTATAAAAAATATTTTATATTTTAAAATAGTCGATTATTATATAAATAATACGAAAACTTTTTAATTAAAACGAAACTGTAAAATATACTATATTGCGGGTTTTAATAATAACTTTTGCTATTTTTTAAATTAAGTTTTCGTTATCCGTTTTTAAAGTTATTTTAATAATAATTACGGTTATTTGTAAAATCGGCCTTTCGTTACCCGTCCTTAAAGTTATTTTTGTAATAATTCCGGTTATTTGTAAAATCGGGTTCTAATTACTTATCCGTAAGGTTATTCTTAAAAAGTATTATTAATAAATTTAACCGCTTTTTTCTATTTACCCGAAGGTTTAAAAATTACTAGGCCTATTTAACGTTTATCATTTAAATTATTATTAAAAACTATATTTAATATATTATTAAATATATCGGTAAAATTTTTTATATTCCGTACCATAATAAATATATAGAAATATATATTATAATAAAGATTTTAAATGTTAAATAAAAAAACGGATTAATAATAATTATTATGTTATAAGTAAGTTAAATTTAAATATTATAATATAGTAAAATATAAAAAAGTATATAAAATGATTATAAAGTAAATAGTAATAAAGTAAATAATAATAATTATTAAATAATTATAACAGTTTTATTTAATATATATTTAACTAAAGAAATTCTATAAATTACATTAAGTAATTCGTAATAAAAAAAATATCGTACAATTTATATATAATTACTAATTCCCTTTCTATATATTATTACTTCGTTATAAGAAAGAATACCGTTAGCTTTTAAGTTAATATCTAATAACTTATATAAACTTAGTTATTTATACACTTACAACTACATAATCCTAAAGTTCGTATATATCCTAATCCTAATTATATATATTACCTTCGGATTTCTTTATAACCTATTAATTATCCATAAACTTCGTTTATATACTATAAATCCCTTTATATTCCATATTACCATTAATAATATACTTAAATACCGCTTAATATACGAATTTCACTTTATTCTATATATTTTATATCCTACATTCCCATTTTTAATCCTAATTAACCTAAAACAAAACCGGTAAACTTATATTACTCCTAAGTTTTCTATATATAAATATTTTTTATATAATACTTAATATTAAGCAGTTATTATAATAATATTGCTACCGTTTAATAAAATAAAATACGGTAATTACGTTTATAATTTATATAACTATATAACAAAAAATTAAAACGTATATAAAAATATAAATATTATTAAGTTAATTTTTAATATAATTTATATTAATTATAATACTAATTTCCCCAGGTTAACCCCAGTTATATATACCGTTCCTTTAAACCTTATACCGATTAAAAAATTATCTTTAATTACTGCTATAAAATTATTCGACAAAATTACGGTATTATAAAATTTTAATAAAACGGAATTTATTAAAATATATTGGAAAACATAATTTATTTATTATTATATATACCTTAACGCATATTTTACTAACGATAATATCGGAATTATATGTAAATAAATATTCGGGAATTTTAGTTATATATATATAACTTACGAAACGTTAATAAAAAACGCATTTATATATAACAATAACTCTTAATTCTTATTTTTACCTAATTTGAAAAAAACCCAAAATAATATAAACCTTTATTTATTTTTTTTATTATACCAAAATATAACAATAAAGTCGACGATATAAAAAATATAAACTACTAAATAATAAATTTTTAAAACCGCAAAATAAATATATTTTATATTATAGATTTAACCGGCGCTTATTTTTTAAAACCCCGTATAACTCGGGCCACTTAACGTTTTCGAATATTTATACATAATAACAATTTATATAATATAAATAATACTAAAAATATAATAATTTCGTAATCCCGATTAAAAATACAAAACCGTAATATATCGTATAATATATATTATATAAACGTTATCTTTATAATAGTAAACGAAAAAAAAAAATCCGTAATTATAATTACTTAATTAACGATTAAATGATTATATATAAAAATTAAATTCGAAAATACCATAGCATATTCGGTACTAATCCCGAAAATTTTAATAACTACTTAAAATATTTTATTATTATTATTATACGGATATAAGATTTTAAAATAAAAAAAATTTAATTTTTACTTAAGGCCTTAATTATACGGACTAAAAAAAAGGCAGTACTAAAAAAAAAATTCGTACCTTTACGTATTATTTATTTCGGATAACGAAATCTTAAAAACCGCAACCAAAAACACCGGTAAACCTTAAATCCCCGGAAAAAACGTAACGGGGTTTTAATTAAAATCTGTTACGAAATCGGGATTTTAAACATTTCGAATTAATATTTAAAAAAAAAGGGACGTTAAAATAATTATATACGAAACGAATAAATAGCTTTCCTAATATTAACGAAAAATTATTTATATTACTTATTTACCTACATAATCGATCCCTTATATTAGCTAATTAACTTAAATTAAAATATTTTAAAAATTAAAAAAATAAAAATATTTTAGGAATTAATATAACGAATTCGAAAAAAAAAACCGGAAAACAAAATTCAAAAAATTTAAATTCGGTATAATAAATCGAAAACTATAAGTTAAAAAAATATTTACTAATAATTACGATAAATTCCAGTTTAAAACGT
Organism: Monosporascus sp. CRB-8-3; assembly: GCA_004155055.1. Lineage (NCBI taxonomy): Eukaryota > Fungi > Ascomycota > Sordariomycetes > Xylariales > Monosporascus > Monosporascus sp. CRB-8-3. The sequence continues at coordinate 13,453 of QJNZ01000978.1, forward strand.
ATAATATATATATTCGTTAATTTTCCCAGTTTAAAAGGTTTATTATATATTTATTACAATATATAATTAATCCGGATTAAGAAAAATTAATATCTATATATAACCTAACGTATTAAAAACTAACGAAAATAACGAATATAATAAATAAATAATATTATTAATAACTTTAACTAATATTACGTAAATATATATATTTATCGTACCTTAAAACCGTAACGCCATGTCGAAATTAAACGCATTTTTTACTATACGTCCTAATTAAAACTTTTTAAATCTCGTTTTTTACTTTTTAACCTAATATCGCAACTAGTTTCTAACCTGCCACTATTATTATTATCGGACAAATACCGTTTGCTTTTAACGCGTAACTTCTTAACCTTAATAAAGACTGCTACCTTAGATCCAGCTTCCGATATATTATTTAAAGCGTTAAGTTACGTATTATCATATTTTAGTAACCCCGGCAATTCCGGTAACGATATAAAAGTAAACGAATTATATAAATATAAGTATAATAATAAAAACGGAATTAACGGATTAAAAATATTAAAAAATAATAAGTTCCGTATTAACGTTATAAATAAGGGAAATAAGGCCGGTTCCTAATTAAAATTATCTAATATGCCGTAAATTATGCGTATAATTATAGGTATTATTATAACCAGGATTATAATTTCAAATCGCAAAAGCGTATAAATTGTATACCGGGTTAATATTTAAACTGTTAAATTTATTATTAAATTATTAATTATTAATTTAAACCGGGCGGTTATATATAATATGTCTTAATTAGAACCCGGCGCGGTTTACGGCGGCCTTACGATTTTTTCCGATATTTATCGAACTTATAACGCGGTAATAATCCGTAACTTATATAAATCGGTCCGAAATATAAAGATATAACGCCTTTATTTTCATTAAACGAATTTTACCGTTTACGAAAAGTTTCCCGTACTTTTTGTAAAATAATAAATACGGCTTTTTTATAAATTAAACATAATGCAAATAAAAAACGGGTTTTTAAAACGTTTTAATATTGTTATTTATTAAGTCCGGGAACCGCCTTAATTAATTTAATTACGTTCTGAATTAAATAAAAACCTTAAGTTTCGTTTAATTTTTTTAAAAACGTATTAAATAAAGATTATTTAAATTTAATAGGAATAAATATTCATTTTGCCCTTTTATTACTAAACGGAAATAACCGCGTAAAAAACAATTCGTTCGTTCGTTATTTATACTAAAATTTTATTATTTCCCAAATAACCGTTTTTAATAAACCGGCTTTTAACTATTTTCACGTAAATATTTTTAAATTTAGAAATTCGGGTATATAAATAAAATCAGGCGTATATAAATTATAATAAAGTCCAATTAAGATAAAATTGTTAAAATCCTTTTTTAATATAACAGCTTTATTTTTTTTTAAATATATTAAAATCGTTTCATATATATATTCGCTATTAAATAACGTATATTATTAAGACTTTATTTTCGTCCGGTTCCGCAAATTAATATTAATTTATTTCGGAAATTTACGGGTAATAAAAATAATATTTTAACTAATTAAAAAATAAGATTAAAATTTAACAATTACTTTATTCTAATCGGGATTATCCGTAATAAATTACGTATTATTTTTTTTATTATCCAAATCTGTTACGTCGATTTTTATTACAACCTTTATATTCTTATAAGTAATACGGTTCTTAATTTACCGGGCTTAGGTTTTTTTTTTTTTTAATCTTTTCTATAATAAATAAATCAGTTCTACATTTATCGAACGCTTAATAAAATATAAATAATATAACTTATTTATAATTATAAACCGTTTAACTAAATCGCTGTTATAAATCCTCTATTAAAAAGCTTTTTAATATTTCCTATTATACTATTTAATTAATATCCGGAATATTTATACCTAATTTAAAAATAACGGTTAATATAATAATATAAATAAAACTATTAGGCTCTTTTAATTTATCGTATATATAAACTTAATTACCGTAAGATATTTTAAAGTTATAAAATTTAATAACCGTTTTTATAATTTTCGGTAAATACCTTTAATTCGTTAACGTCTTAATTAAATAATTACGGATATTTATAATTTTCGCCTTATTATTAACATAAATAATAATTTTAATAATAATACGTAAATTATTAAGTTAAATCCTAAAGTTATTACCTAATAATTCGGAAATATCTATTATTAAGAAATCTAAATACGCCTAATTCGAACGTTAACCTTTAAATATATAAAAAAAAATATCGATTTCGGGCCGATTAATATTAAAACGCCGGACCTCCGTTTTATAGCCATATCTAATAAAACCGCCGATTTAACGAAAACCATCGTATTTTGCGATTTTCTTCTTTATAATACTATTAACAATTATTATATACGCAAACTAATATATATAAATAAGGAAAATAAAACGCAAATTACAAATACTAACATATTTAAGCCGAAAATCTTTCTATTCCGATAATAAATATATTTCGTTAATTACAACTAAACTATACCGCCGTTTAAAAATAAAATTTAATATAACAAATTAAAACTAATTATTCGATATTTATTTAAAACCAAAAATAATATAATTATATTATTTAGCAGCTATACGTTCGTATATTTCCGGATCAAGCTTTTTAATATTTACAAATATTAAAATAAAAACAAAATACGGTATTATTAATACAAAAACTTATTATTCTTTAATTAATTTAATTAAAGGTACGATTTAAATAATAATTAAATCGGTTATTTAAAAAAAGGTTTAAATAATTAAAAATTTTCCAAAATTCGTTTTAACGACGAAAAAAATATCAAGCTTTTCGAAAACTAGATTATATACCGTATTTACCTATTCCTTCCGTAAAATACGGCCTTACCCGCTAAATATAACACCTAATATAAGGCAAACAAACCGATAACGCAAAATTTCCGTAAAGTTATCGGCCGTATATATAATATTAACGTATAGATTTATAACGTTTATATCGGCAAAAAACCGGTAAAACTATCGGATAAAAATAAATACTTAATACTAAATAATTAAATACTCGAAAAATTAAAATATTTACCTTAAATTTTCTAATATATTATTTATATTCGGTTAATTAAAATAAAAATATATATTAAAACTTATTACAAATAATCTTAAGCCTTATATATTATTATTTTAACTTATAAACTTATATTATTATTATATTAACCTAAAAAAAATAAAAAGTTATAACATATACTAATCAGGATTTTAAGCTATTTTCTTTCTATAACAATCTAAATTTAATCCTAATTAAAATTAAATTTATATTAAAAGATAAAAAATTTAATTTGCGTTAAATTATATAGGTTATAACGTTAGGAATTTTATAATTAATATATACTTTAAAAGTTATTATTAATAATTTTTTCGAATTTATATAAAAACGCATTAAACGAAGCGAAAAAATCACAACTTGTTATCAGGCCTTATTTTTAAGGTTTTGTTATTTTTATAAAGATTTTTCTTAAAAAGGCTTAATTAATACATTAAACCCTTGGAGCTACTTCTTAACGGAAAACCCTAGCCACGGCTGCGCCGCAGGCGCAGCTACAACCTTAAAAATAGGGCCTAATCTTGATGAGGTAAGACGTAGTAGGAAAACGAGCCCTAGCTTCGCGTCAGCAAAGTTCTAACAAATGGCGGCATATTGATGCGGCGCACGTACGAAGGCGGGGTGTCGGGGCTAGCGCGAAGTACAGAGTACGTCCTTGGGACCCTGCGCCGCGGCGCCCCGCACTGTCGAGGCCGCCGAAAATGGCGACACGCGCTAGCCAAATCCGGCGGCCAGAACAGCGCTTTCTCGACTTAATCTGTAAATAATACGATTAATCGAAAAAACTTTTAAGTTTAAGTTATAAAATTATTTAAAAAGTAATAAAATAACGGGCGAATAAACAAAATATAATAATTATTTTCATAACCGAACGGAATTACTATTTTTTACGTAAGTTATAAAAAAAATCTTATTTAACTTTCGATTAATTAAAAAGTTAAAAATTATCTTATATACTAAACCGTTAAATATATAATACGATAATTAATAAATTATACGGTTTATTAATGATAATGTTATTTTATTATAAATAAAGTTATAATACGTAAATATATATAATTACTAATTATAAAAAGTTATAAAAAAACTTAATTAAAATAAATTATAGGTTTATAAGCGATATATTAATTAATAAAATAATTAAAACCTTATTACGTAAACCGTTTAAGTATTTTAAAAAGTAATTAAGATTAATAAATATTACGAAAACTTTTAAATAGCAAAAAAAATACCTTACGAATAATTTTTTTTTTAAAATTAACTAATTTAAAAAAATTCATTACCGGAAAAAAAATAGAATAAAAACCTATAACTTTAAAAGTAATAATACGTAACAATTAACGTTATAAATACTTTAAGGCGTTAAGGGGGTATATTAGCTAATAAAAGGTGCTAAACGTACTTTATATACGGTAAGGCTCCTTTTTATCGGAAAATATATAATCCGGTACTAGGCTATATAAAAGCTGTACGCATACGAGAAATATACGCAAATTAGCCTAATATAATAATACAAATAATATCCCCTATATCTAATAATTATATACAGTTAAGATAACAAGTAGTAGCGTTATAGCAGGTAGCAGATAGGTATAAATTATACGTTATTACGTAAATTGTTACGGCGCTAATCGTCTTTTAGGACTGAGTAAAGTATTCTATTATTATATAAAGAAAAGAAAAAAGAATCTATCTAGGAAATATAAAGCACCTTTATATATATAACGTATTAATAACGGTTTAATAACTTAAATTAATCGCATAATATATACCGTAATAGTAATTCCCTTTTCCTAAGGTAATTATCTTTAATTATCTAAAGAAAAGAATTTAAAATAAATAACTAATTCCGGATTCGAACTTTTAAATTTTATATAGTATATTAAATATCCTAATTTGTTAAAAAGATATTATAGCAAATATAAATTAAGGTCGATATAAAGCCGTAAGGGAAATACTGCTCCGGGCCGGTAAATATAATACCAGTTCCGGTTAGGGATAATAATAATATCGTTTCGATAGTAAGTTTATTTACTAGTTACGCAGAAATTTTGTTATTTTTTTTTTACCGTTTTTGTAATATAAATCATAAGTTTTTTTTTTTTAGGTTTTTCACTTTTTCTTTTTTTCTAAAAATACTGTAATAATAATATATTACTATTACTTCGTCGGTTCCGTATTTTTATATCGTTAATTTATTACCGTTATTTTCTAATAATTTAAAACTTTTTTTATATTATTTTAATAATACTTTTCCGTCTATATATTACGTATTCGGTATTAATCTAGATTCGTCGTTTTTATATAATTTATTTCCGTAATATTATATTAAATTAAAACTTTGTTATTAATTTATTATCCGTTTTCTATTACCGTTTTATTTTTGCCGTAACGGGAAAATATACGTTATATATTAATAAACGAAAAATTTACCTGTTTATAAATTAACGCGTTACGTTATTAATATATTAATTTTGCGTTATTTAACCGGCGGAAAACGTTTAAAAAGATTCCTTAGATTTAAGGTTTTATTAAAATAAGTTACGTTTTATTTCGACGTCGACCGGAACGTTAACGGTAATCTAATCCTAGATACCAACGGCGACCAGGTATATAAATATAACGATAATTCCCGTAAGAAGATTTATAACGCGGTATTACAGCTATATATTACTTTTAAAGCGATCGAAAAAATATACCGTTTTGCCTTCGGTATAACGGACGTTAAAAATAATATGTTTTATTTTAAACACTTTATTACGTTATTAATTTAAGGTAAAAAAAACCCCGTTAATTATTTTTCCTAAGTAATTACTTATTATAACGTCCTACACCTATAAACGGGACACACCCATAAGCGGGACATTTTTTGGCACCTTGTAATAATAAATTTAAATAACTTAATAATAATATATCGTATTAATTTAAATTAATCGGATTTTTTATCGTTAAACATATTTATAACTTTTTTATAAGTATGCGTATTATGTCCGGGCTTGTCGTAAACGTTATATTTCCGTTTTTTTGTCGTAATCTTTTTACGATAATTACCTTTAGCGGCTGTTGGCTGCATTTTTGCACCCCCCCCCCCCCTTTTTTTTCGGCTAGAAAAGCTTATCCCTTTTGTATAGTAAATATTTCTTTTTCTTAAAAACGTTTATTTTTGGTTTTGCGACGTTTACTTAAAATGTGGTTCGTTTCGTGTAATTAGATATTTTTTTCCCGGAAAAGAGCGGCTTTATGCAATAGTAATATGTAACCTTTTGTTACAAAATTAACCGATTTAAATATTCTGGTTAGGAAATTACCCTGATAATTTTTAATCCTCCTTTGTAAATATTATTTTTATTTTGTTGTTTTACGGATATTTTTAAGGATTTTTGCGGGGGGTAAAATGGAACCGGCAAAGGTTAACGGGGAGACGGTCGGCGTAAGTATAATTAAAGGAATTTTAAGTTCGGAAAAAACGGTATTAAGATTAAATGGAATAAAACTAGCTTTCGTAAATCCGGATTTAATATTATTGGATATTATGGCAGCTTTAAATGCGTTATAAAAATTAGTAAGGAAATTTTTTTTAGCGATATGGGTATAATGGTGTTGTATTAAGCTTTTAATATATAACGAATAAATACGTTTTAAAGGAAAAAAACAGGATATATTAAAAAATTAAAATTTATACGATAAATATGCAGGTATGTAAAATGTAATAATATTGTAATTAACGTAATATTTTTCGAATTTTATCGAATAATGGTTTTCGTAACCGTTAAGGATAAAAAAACGTTTCGATCTTTTTGTATACGTTCGAATATGTTAATTGAAATATTAAATTTATTTTAAATTTAATTTGTTCGTTATCCAGTTATTATTACTTAATACGATTTTTTAATCGGTTATTAATAATAAGTTATTACGAAATTAAAACTTAAAATAATTTTTCCCCGTTATAATAATAAATAGTAATATAATTTAACTTTAGGAATTAATAATTTGGATAATTATAACCTATTTTTTATTCCTTTATTAAGTTTGTTTAGGTTTTTTAAGTTTTTTAGTATTGGTAATTACTATATCCGTTATTATAAGAAGTCCTATTAAAAACCCAGTTTTGTCGAAGTTATAGATATTTTTTTCTATAATACCGTATTTTGCAATTATAATACAAATAAGTTCGAATTATTTACGAAACGTTTTTAGATTTTCGGATAAAATCTGTTAATAATTGATTTTTCGATTTAAATGCGATTAAAGTTTTTTTTGCCGTTTAATAAATTTCGACGCCTAATTAATTTCGACGCGTTCCGTAACGTATTAAGCAAGTAATATATTAGCTATATCTTTAACGTATTAAAACCGGATAAGAAACGTTTGCGTATTTAGGTTAAGGATTCGTTCGATAATCGATTTTTTTTCGGTTGGCGTTAATTTTTGCAAAGGAGAGATAATATCGGCTCGGGCGTATTTACCGTTAACGCGTATTTTTAAAGTAAAAGGTAAATTTTCATAAATAAAACTAAGTTTTTTGTAATTAAATTTCGGGTTTTATTTTTTAGTTTAAATAACTAAGTTTATTTTCGTTTCTTTTATAAAGCGTTCTATATTATGGTTGTTGAAAAATAAATAATTAAAGATATGTTGTGAAAATAGCTAAAAAAGTGTCCCGCTTATAGGTGTGTCCCGTTTATAGGTATGGGACGTTACCTTAATATAAATATATTACCTTCGTTCTGCCGGTAATGTTATAAATATATTATTAAGAACGCATTTTATTATTACGTTATTAACGTATTAATATTAAACCGATACTTAGATTGCCGCTTAAAAGAAAGTAATCGAATATTATTTAGTCCCCGGCGATAAAGGTTATTAATTATAAATGCTAACTAAATGCATTTCCGAAACGAAATAATTACCGCTATCTTTATTAATATAAATCCTGTTTAAACGGCCGTTAATATAATAACGTTCCCCTTTACCCTCGACAACTTCTAATCGTTATTACGTTATTATTCCGCCGTACTTTTATTATAAATTAAATTATAATTTCGTTATATTATCGTTATATTAACGCTCCATAATTTGGCTATCTGTAAAAAAATTCCGGTATTTATAATATTTAAGTATTTATATTTTTTTTTTTATATTTTAATATATTAGTACCCTTATCGTAATATCGTCGCGGTATCGGTTTAATTAAATATTCGTATCTTTTCCGCGTTTTTTCTACGTTATTTCCTTATATACCTTAATTATCCCAGTAATTCCCCGTATTATTATTACAGCTTATAACCTTTTATGAAAATTTAAACTAATTAAATAACCTAGGTTTATTAAAATTACTTTTATAGAATTTTACTATATCGAAATCGCAATTTTTAAAATTCTTAACCGGTTTTTAATTAAGGCGATACGGATACGGTTATTTAACGCGGTATTAAAGGCCTGACCTAATATTCCTAAAACTTAAAATTTTTTCAAAATATTATTTAATATTATTTTAATCCTCCGTATTCGTTATAATAACGCCTTACGTACGTTTATCCCAATTTTCGTTAATTACGCTTTACCTTAATAAACCTAATTTATAACGTTAAATTAAAAATATATAAAAAATTAAAAATAATTTATAATATATCGGTAACTATACGGTAATAATACGGAAATATACCTTAATAACGTTAAAACTCCTATTTATTTATCGGTAAACTTTTCGTTAAATTTTCCCGATTTTATATACCGCATATTTACCTATATCCGTTTTTCTTTAATAAACGTACTAACGTTAAAACAATATTAGTTAACCTGTTTTATATAACGGTTTTACGATTTTGCTATTAAAATTTTAACCTGTTTAAATACTTGCTTTAACCTATTTATATAATATATAATATTATTAAATTCCTCTTATTACGCCGTTATTTTAAAAACGTCGGGAAAACGTAACAGTTCCGTTTTTATAATAAAATAAAAACCGTAATTAGCGAAAAATAATAAAATATTAGTAATTTCCGATAAATAATTATTTTTAATAAATTCGGTTAAAAAAAGTTAATTTATCTAATCGTTCTAATAAAAAAATCATAACCCTTAAAATATTATTTTATTATTACGTTAATTACTTCCGTTTAATCATTACTTTAAAAATAATAAGTAATCGATATATAAAACGTTACGTTTAAACGCTAATTAAGCTTTTTTTTAAAAATAAAAATAAATTACGTACCTTAATCGGATATTATCGTAACCGGTATACTATATAAATAATATAGGTAAAAAATAAAAATATTCACAAATATATTTATTAATATATTCGTTACGGCTATAAAATAACGTATTTTCGTAAAACGGTTAATTATTACAAAAATATATTCGTAAATATACCTTAACTTTTTATAAAAGAAACCCCGATATAATCTATAAAAATATCGTTTTATAGACGGAACGGTACCGGTAAAAAGTTAAAGAAATTATTTAACGAAGTTTTAAAAACTTTAATATAACGGTAAAAATAATAACTTTATATAAACGTAATTATATTTCGGAATAAACAAAGCTAGTAATAATTCTGTCGTAATAAATCGTACGTTTTAAAATAATTAAGGTATCCCGTATACGTTACGTTATAATTACAGTAAATTATTTAAAATTTAAATATATCGTTGTCAGTGTCAGATATTCATTCAGACCAATTGTTAGCTCACTGAGCCACGAACCCCTCTTGGGTCGTATCAGCGACTGTTGTTGGACAGTCTCGTATCAGGATTTATATGGGGTCCTGTCCTAGCTCTGTCTTAGCTACAGGGGGCTGTATTCTTACAGTCAGATATAAACAACTTATCCCGGATATAAATACGCCTTTATATTACCTTATAATCGGTTTTTATAATTTAAACTTTCTATAAATAACTTATTTAAAACGTTTATACGTTAAGTTAATTAACGTCGTTAATATGTTATTAATTAGCTATAACGATTTATAAGCATTATCGATAAACGCATTTATCGGCTAGTTAATATTTATAATATACGCCTTTAAAAAAAAATTTATTATTTAAGTAAAAATATTATCCGATATTTATATACTATTTTATTATTTGTTACGTTATTACGATCCGTTAACTTAACGCCAGGCTAGCAAAATAAGGCGTTAAAAACCGTAATTTTCGTATTAGGTCTGTAAATTATTTAAAAACGGAAATCGTTAAAAAATTCGAATTAATAAACTTAGCGTTAATTTAAAAACTTTATAATAACGAGATATTATAAGTTCTTATAATCGGTAATAACTTTTATTAGTTTTTCGATATTTTATAATTCCGGGCGTTATTTTTCGATCGTTTTAATAATAATTAATAATTTTTTATTATAAATTTTGTAATTATATTTTACTAAAATATATTTAACCGAAAAAAAATTAACAGGCCTTAAAATACTTTATATATTATATTACGAAAAAACTTCCCCTAAAACCTAATTAAAAACGTTAATTTTTAAAATTATATATTACCAGGAGTTATAATAAAATAATAACAACGTTATTAAAAAGGCGTTTTTTAATACCCGGAATATACTTATAATCTTTATTAATAACGATTTAATCTATTTCACTTTACTTATTAAAATAATAAAAAATTTAGCGATTAATAAAAAGCCCTTTATAAACCGGCAATAAAAATTCGCGAAGTTAAAAAAACGTTATAACTTTTTTAATATACTAAAGGGTTTTTATAACTATATAACTTTTACTTTATCGGGGTCTATAGTAATATTATTAGTAAAAATTATTAAATTTAAATACCGTATTTTAATAACGTTAAATTTATATTTTCGAATATTTATTATTAGTTCTATATCGGTAAGATAACGTAATACTTTACGTACGTAACTTTTATACTTTTTTTATTTTTATTATAAATCAGAACGTTATCGAGGTAAATTAAACTTATTTATTTAAAAGGTTAAATAAGATATGGTTAATATAATACTAAACCGAACTCGGGGCGCCGGTTATATTAAAATTTGCTATAAAATATTCGAATACATTAAATCGGATAATAAAAACTATTTTCTATTTATCCCCGGAGGTGATACGGAAACGGTTAAACGCCGTAAGGATATCGAACTTAATAAAAATACGTAATAAATAAAAAACATTTAAGATTTCGTAAATTAAAGAAATAAAATAACAGATTTTTTTTCGTAATATTATTAAGGTTATAATAATTAATATAAATACGTACTTTACCCCTTAGTTTTTTCGTAAATAAAATAAAAGTTATTGTAAAAAAATTATTAAATCGAATAAAACTTTTTTCCAGGTAATCGTCGATATACTTTTATACCGTTAGCAATTTATACGGAAATATAACCCGTACGTAATTATACGGTAACGTTTAACTTAAAAATAACTTAATTATATAATCGAAAAACCGGTATAACGGTAATACGTTAATATTATTAAATATAAACGTTTTCGTTAAATTATAATATTCGGGCGGTAGTTTTTTTCAAAATTTCGATTATCGTTATAAATACCTTGCTGTCGAGGTATTTATATATTTTTTTTATTATACGGCGAAATTAATATGTTTTAGTTATTTAATTATAAAAAACGCGTAACTTAAAAAAGATACTGTTTAGATCGACGTTATTATTTTATATAAGAATGTTACGGAAAATTACGTTAAATATTAATAATACCGTTTCGTTAATGGAAAACGGTTATAGTAATAACGTAAGAAATTTTCGTAAAGCGTTTATAAAAGTAAAAAATTTCGCTAAAGGTATAAAGTTAATTATAATATCCTTTATATAATAAAATATTAAAAAATTAATAATATAAAACGAACGTATTTTAATTATAAAATTAAAGGGTTAAAAAAGAGGTATAAAAAGATAAGGTTAAAGTATAAATCTGTTAAAAACGTTAAAAAAGGAATTCCAATATCATTTCGTAGTTAATATATATAATTTTTACCGTTTAATTAATTAATAGGTTATATTTATAAAATTAAAGTAATCCGAGGATAATATTAAAGCTGTTTAAAAGTTAAAAATAAAAAATAACCTTTTTTGTAATAAAACTTATTTAAAACCGTAACATATACGTAAAAGTAATAAAACCGGTTATGGTATTATCCGTTAACTTAAATTAGCGAGATTAAGGGATAAAATAAAATAAAAAATTATTTTAATACGCAAAATTAATATTAATAAATTTTATAAACAAATAATCGTAATTAATTATAATTTATATCGACATTATAACCCTACCGTTATATAATAAATAAAACGAAAATAAAAAAAGATATATTAAGATTTATAAAACGTATATATAAGTTCTTATTATTTTAATAATTTAACGGGAGCTTTTAATTATAATTTAACTTAAAAATTAATCTTTTTCTTAACGCGTTTCGCCGCCGTTGTAAAAATACGTTAATATCGTTATACTTGTATTAACCGGCCGCGGCCGGTAATTAGAGCAAATAAAAAAATAATGTCCTTTTTTCCGTAATATATACAAAGATTAAGTTTATACTGCCGTAATTTTTTTTTTTTTTTTTTTTTTTTACTTAACGGGTTACGGAAGTTATTTTTTTAACCGTAATTACGTTTAATTGTATAAATTCTAGAATTGGCGTTATAAAGGCGTTACCTTAACGTTATAATATCGGGATGTTATTCGTTACGTATTTTGCTATATGTTTACAAAAGGAGCAGTTTACTATGTTATTAAAAAGGTTTTTAAAAAGGCGTATTTAAATTGCATTATTTTTAAAGTTAAAGCGTTATACTTATAATATAAAAACTTTTTAAACCGTTTTATTAACTTTTTACTATAATGTAATAATACGTAAGGTTAGCGGCTAGCGGCTTTAATTAATTAGGCGTATAAAATAGCTAATAAAGTTGGCGAACGCCGTTAAATTTTACTTAAATTTTTAAAAGTTTTTATAAATTTACGTTAATATATTAACGGTAATGGAAATTTGATCCAGAAATAGTAGCATATCGTCGACGTTACCCTAATTATAAAATTACCTTACGGGGTTTAAAAGTTATATTATTACGTTATTAACTTTTTCGTATATACGTAAAAAAATATCGTTTTAAAATTTTTAATCGGTATATATAATATAGTTAACCGGTAAGAAATAAACGTTTCGGTTTATTATAAATTTTAAACGTATTAAAAACCGCTAATTAATATATTTTTCTTAACGGCTTATTAAATTTTTTATATTTTTTTTATAAATTAAAATTTTTGAATTACGTAAATGTTAATTTTTTGCTACGATAATAACGGTATAAAAAATTAACGGAATAAATTACGGGTTTATTAAAGGTTAAGTTATTAAAGGTTGCGGGATTTAGAAATTAAAATTACGTTACGTAAGGTTATTAAAATTAATTCCCGTTAAATTTATTAAAATATTAATAAATATTATTAATATATTATAAAGGGCCGTAAATCATTATAACGATAGTTTTACGATAATAAAACATTACCGTAACTTTACGTTTTTAAATACAACTTAAGGTTTTTATTAAAGTAATTACTTTATAATTGTTAATTATTTATAAAGCTAATAATTATTATATATTATTTATTATACCTATTAAAACGTTTACTTTATATTATTAATATATTTTCGTAACATATTTTACTTATAATATAAATACCAGTAATTATTTTTAAAAACTGTAAATATATTTCCAAAAACTTTTTAAAGTTATTCGTTAATTTCGAAAAATCGGTTTAACCGTATAAAATTATATATAAGTCTTATTATAAAAATAATTAAATAAAGGAATTTATAGAAAACTATATAGGAATTCGTAAGTTATAATAGGAATATTACGTCGTTATTTTGCTTTTATTTAAGGGCCGGAATATTAACGTCCGTAATATTTTTTAAAATTAAGATATTTGGGAATGTTATAACGAAATCGTAACGTATTAATAACGGACTTAAGGTTTTGTAAAATCTAAGTTAAGGTAATATTATACCGGATTATTATAAAGTTTATTTTAAAAGGTATAATAAATTATTACGGCGTTAATTATGTTTTAAGACTGGGTAAAGTATTTTATTATTATATAAAGAAAAAAAAGGAAAATCTATTTAGGAAATACGAAGTACCTTTATATATATAACGTATTAGTAGCGGTTTAATAGCTTAGATCAGCCGCACAGTATGTACCGTAACATAAATAGTAAAAAGTTTATTACGTAAATAAAAATCTCTTTAAAAATATATGTTAAATTATTTTATATTTTTTAATATTATTATAATAATTTATATAATTTCTTAAAAATATAAATTAAGTTATAAATTACAATATAAAATAATAAATAAATAATTATTAATACCTGCCTTTTTTTAACTATACGAGGCGAAGCCCCTTATATATATAGAAACCAGACCTCCGCTGGTAGGGCACTGGGCCCCGAAAGGGGGTTACATCTTGGCACCTAACAAGACCCCGGGAGGATTTGGGGAACGGCGAGAGCCCCCTTATTGTTAGATGCTATGGTATATGTGGATAGGATTAGAGTACAAGGCACTATCAGGAAATCAATGAGCATTGTTAGGAAATCGGCGGCGTCCAACTATATGTGCCGTCCTACCCATTCGTGTCTTTGCATGTGCAAGCGACGAAAAGAAAAGGGGATAATTCTTGCGTAGCCGTAGATGCTCGTCAAAGCTTATTGTATTAGGTACTTGTTCCACCTCCCTTAGTGGAACCTTGGGAGACGTTGATTCTTTAGCTGGTCTTGGTGTAAGGCTTCTTTTGCATCGAGCTAGCGCCGCTTCTTTTTCTGCATAACGCCGCACATATATTTCACTTAAACTTTCAAAATGACACAGACAGTCGAAGTACCAGTCCGCGAACGGGAGACGCACGATGTCGAAGTCGTAGGAGAGAATGACGCGGAGCCTCCACTCGCAACTTTTGAGAACGATCTAGAAGACTGGAAGAAGAAAGGCACCGCTGGTGATAGGCATGCCAGGCGGAGGATGGGTAAGGTGCCGGAAATGTGACGCACCTTTCGATTTGTATCCATCTTTGGTATGTCGATGATTCTTATGGCGACTCGGGAGATCATTCTTGGGTAAGTTGCAGTGCAGCGCGATACGAGGGATTATTTGAGTGACGAACGAGTAGTACATCCACCCTGGGTCTCATTAATGGTGGTATCCCTGGATTGATGTGTAGGTATCTCGTTTGCTGGGTAGGATTCATCTGCACCAACATGTCCATAGCAGAAATAGGCTCCATGACCCCGACATCAGGCGGCCAATACCACTGGGTCAGCGAATTTTCCCCGCCTCAAAGGTTCTTGAGCTACTCGATCGGTCAGCGTGCGATTATAGAATATATTTAAGCAAGCGCTCACTTTCATACAGGGTGGCTTTGTGTTCTCGCATGGCAGGCTGGAGCTGCCAACGCAGCCTTCCCAGCCGGCTCCCAAATTCAGGCATGATCGCGCTCAATAAACCCAGCTACACCTTTAAGCTGTGGCATGGAACACTCTTGGTCTTCGCCATATCAGCATTCAACTTTGTCTTAAACACCCATCTCGTAAAAAAGCTGCCACTAATCAAGGCGATTGTTTTCGTGGTCCACATCTTTGGCTTCTTCGCTGTCCTAGTTATTCTCTGGGGTACTGGACCAGTGGGAGATGCACATGCAACTTTTACAACCTTCAATTACTATGGAATAATGTTGGGCTGGCTACACTCCCGGGAATCGTGGCGGTCGTGCTGCCTTTTCTTGGGGCAGATTCCGTTGTCCACACGGCGGAAGAAGTTCGAGACGCTTCTAAGACGCCCCCCAGGAGTATGATCTGGACCACTGTCGTCAATGGTGCAGTTGGCTTTGTCATGCTCATTACCTTCTGCTCCGTCTTGGGTAGTCTCGAGGACACACTGGCCTCTCCAACACAGCACGCCTTCCTTTACGTCTTCTACAATTCGACGCAGTATGTTGCCGGTGCGTCAGTCTTGGGTGCTCTCGTGATTACGATGACGATTTTCACCAATTTGTCTGTCACTGCGGCATCCTCTCGTCAACTCTATGCGTTCGCTCGTGATCATGGCGTCCCCTTCAGCAAGACTTTCGCATATGTCAGTTTCGCTCAACCCCTATTCCGTATTAGTCATACTAACTTCTGCAGGTCCCACCCAAATGGGGTGTGCCCATGAACGCCATCTGCCTCTCGTTCGCGGTCTCCTGCCTTCTTTCCCTGATCAACCTCGGTTCCTCCGTCGCCTTCATGAACATCGCTTTTCTCTCGACCGCCGTGATTCTCGGATCCTACATGGTGGCAATCTCGTGCTGTGCGCTGAAGCGCGTTCGCGGAGAGCTTCTACTTCCCTCGAAATTCAAGCCCGGCCGAGCAGGACTTCCTATCAACATTGCGTCCATCATCTTCCTGATCGCCGTCTTCGTCTGTTCTTTTTTCCCATGGGAACAAACCCTGTTCCTGCGGATATGAACTGGAGCATCTTGATGTTCGGCTCCACTGCGATGTTTTCGGTGGTTAACTATTATGTAAAGGGAAGGCATGACTACGCAGAGCCGGTGGTGTATGTTCGCAAATTAGCATAAATAATATTTACGTTTCGAAGCGCTATATAACCGCTTATACTTATTGCCATTTACTTATTTACTACTTAGTACGACACTGAACTGTACCAACACTACCGTTATTGCTGCCGTTACCGTTTCCTGGTGTGAGGCCACCACAACGCCGCGGCAGCCCAATATGCCCCCGTTTTATGGGCCCAATTCGTTGCCGGTTTCATTCCTGTTAGGGGGCGCCCCTCCGCGTGTTTCGGCTTGTTCGATCTGCTGGCGTGGGTCCTCGCGCGCCTTATTGGCTCCGGTCTACCTTATTTTCAGGTCGACGGGTGGCCAGGTCGACGGTTAGGTCGGCGGGGTCACGCCAGGCCCTTACCAGCCCCCACCCCCGGGGTCCCTAAAGGCCTTAAAAGCCCTGGTTAACCTGACCTAATCGATGACCACCTGACTGTCGACTTGGCTAGCTGCTAAGCCTTGTAAGCATTAGCTTAACCGTTGCCTCAATTAACCGTTAAGCATTGGGAAGCCCTGGCTGGCCATCGACCTAGCTAGGTCGACGATAAGGTTGGCGATAAGGTCAGGTCAAGAGCTAGGGCCTCCGGGGCTTCCAGGGCTTCAGGACGTTGCCGGATCTCACACCAGCTATACAAATTGGCAGGGGTCTAAGAGACGGGCCAATACGTACGGGCCCGCATGGTACACTTACTATTACTTTCCTATTTGGGACTTTGGGCGAAAATTTCCTATCAGAGAAGCCAGATATAAAGACAGGGGTACTCCATAATAACTCCCCGTACACTCCACTCGCAAGCTCCATACGTTAAAGCGAGGGCATCTGCTTTTAGTTAGTTAATTATACTGTGTAAGTATTAATCGAAAAAGTGCGTATTAGGTGGTTATAGTCCTTAAAGTTGTATAGGTGGTTCTTGGAAAGAGTAATCCTGGATAGTTGGCAGGGAGGTTTTGAAAAATAATACATAGCCAATATAAGGTGGCGCATGTACATGTATCCAGACAGCAGTCCCCTGACCTATCATCAACAGCCCTATGCCCATGGCATAAACGGCGGCCACTCGTAGGCTGAACCGCCATCTTCGTTGAGCAGTTTCAGACTCCGCGTTCCACCCCAGATGTCGTTGGGGATATAGAGACTTACGGGTGGAGGGGCCGCCGGCCATAGTTCTGATGACAAGCGAATTGCTGTTTGGGTTACTTGTTCGTGATTATGTAAAGCACTGGCTAAAGTAGAAATGGTCTAGGTAGGCAGTCACGGCTGCTCTCAACTAGAGTCTTGAAGTAGCTTGTACGTCTCAATGGATGAAATCCATACATGCCCTTACATTACGTTTGAGACGACAAAGCGCCGTGTTCTCAGGGTGGTCCTCCTGCCAACTACGATACATCTGATCATCAAAAGCGTAGATATTCCACAACGAGGGGCTGGGTTGAGAGACCGTAGTAAATGCTATCCTTGATGTCTTTTGCTGTCCTATGTCCCCATTCTTAACCGGTGATCCAACCCTTAAGGGGTACGTAAATTCCTACTCAGTGGGTTTCTGTATTAATGAACTTGTTCGCTCGAGCATACTTTGTTGCAGAGGCGTTCGCCGGTTTGCGCGCACTTCCCATCGGAGGTTTATTGGACCCCGGGAGTGGCTCCGGATGCTACGCCATGTATAGTTTAGATTCACTGTTACGAAATGGAACCGAGGGAATAGGACGAATTGAGGATAGTGAGAACATCTTCGGATGTTGCAACGGCGTCAGTTCAGTTGGTCTTGACACGGCTATATCTCTGCAAGTCCCCATGATGGCTCGGGCCTGCGCATGGCCGGAATCGAAAGAGTAATTTTTTTTGGGTTGGGGGGGGGGGGTTTTGACCCGTTAG
>QJNZ01000979.1:0-32018 GCA_004155055.1 Monosporascus sp. CRB-8-3
CCCCCGCCGCCGCCCCCCAAGCTTTTAAGTCGAGCCCCGTAACTTCTGCAGCTTAGGGAGAAAAATATAAGTTAAATAAGTTCTCTTAGCTAGCCTAATATTTAAAGTAACGAAAAGGGGTTAAGCAGGTTTTTAATAAATTAATTTAAATAATAAAATTCATAATCTTTATTTTCGAAAAAAAGGCTTTTAAGGTTTATATAAATTATTATGTTTTTTATATACGGAAAACTTTTACGCAGTAATTTTAGTTATTTTCTTTCCCATATAGCCCCTTATAAAACGTTAAATTCGTAATCGAGATTTTTATAAAATAACCCAAACTTTTTTTAGGGGTTATTTTTTAATCGATATTAATTAAAGGCAAAACGTTTATCTTTAAAAATTAAATATTAATTAAAAGCTCGATAGGTTTAAAACTAACTTATACAAATACGTAGATAAAGTAAAATCCGAACTTATTAAAATAAGTATAATATAATTAAACTAATTATTATCGAAATTTCCGAAAATTTCGAAATTATCGTATTATAAGCCGGCATACCGAAATCGGCATTTAACTAAAGTATCGTTACTAGTATTTTGCCGTTTTTATAGCTGTTACGTTCTTAGCCGGACATATTAACGTATTAAGCTGCTAGGGTAACGGGGTTTCCGAATAGGCCGTATCGAATAATTACGCGGGTTATATTAATTTTGTAATAAACTAAGTATAGTAACCGAAATAAAAGTAATATTTACGAAATAAAGTAAAGGCCGAAAACGGTGTTATCGAAATGATCGGAGCTATATTTATTATTTTAATAATAAAATACCGGAAAAGATGGCGTTAAGGTATCGGTTATTATATAGGTAATTTCCTAACGATTTTTATTCCTTTAATTTCTTAATCGATTTATTTTATATACCTTGTTTTATTAATTCTTAATTTTTTAAACGATTAATTTATAAAAGTTGGTCGATATTTATATCTTTTTAAGCTTTATTTTTTTTGATATACCTTTTTATATTTCGGGTAGGCAAATCCGGATAAGCTAAATTTTTTATATACGTAACGCTTAAAGTTTTATAAATTCGAAAATTTGCGTTTATTATAGCCGTACTCCTAGTATCGTAACCCTTTATAAGCCTGTAAGAAATATATAAGATTTTATAAATTTGTTAGTAATTTACATTTTTGGAAAGTTAAGCTAAATTAATATTTTTACGGTAATAAAGGTAACTTTTAACTAAAACCGGCATTTCCAAACTAAGTTCGATTAAAAGATACTTTTTTTGGATTAAGATTATTTTTTATAAATATAGAGCTTTTTTTCTATTAAAAAAGTAAAGCCGTCGAATCTTCCCGAATTTTCTTATTATTTCGGCGTTCCCTTATATCTATTAGTTAACTTTTTAAACCTTTTTTAATAGACGTTTTAAAATATGTAATAGATAAAATTAACGGAAGGTACGTTAATATATTCTATTTCGTATTTTCTTATATTTAGATAAATCGGTAATTTTCGTCTAGTTATTTTTATTTATTACGTTAAAAAATGTTATAATTTGTTTATTGTTAAAACTATTTTAATTAAATCCTAAATCGGTTTATAAAGTAATAATCGTCGAAATCCGTCTTAATTTTATATTATATTAAAAACTTCGTATTAAACTATATTAACCAGAAATATTAGCAGCTATTACAGGGTTATACCTAGTATCGAAGGTATAATTCGAAAAATTGTCCGCGTTAAAATGTAAAACGCCCTTATCCGAAGCGGAAGGTTTATTAAACGGGTAAGTAAGTATTATAATAAGTACTAGTAAGACAATATTTCCCGTTAAATATAGGAATCCGCTAATCGAATATTATTAAAAATTCGCTATATTAAGGAATTCGTAATAAAGGGCTTTTTGTAAAACTAGTAATTTGCCGTAATTCCTTTCGGTAAAAGGAATAAAACTAAGTATTAAAAGTTTTAATATAATTTATATCGTCACAGTTCCGACGGTTCTATTAAGCGCTTAATTATAGTTATAATTAACCTAAGAAACCTAATTATAGAAATTAATTTCGGAAAATACGCGGTAAAAGAAATACGGGTAATACCGCGCGATATCTCTTAAGGTATTTAAAGGTAACCCGGCCTTATCGATTATCGACGATAAAGAATAAAATATATAAAAAGGTAGTATAATTTGTTTAATATGGTAGTTATAAACCAGTTAATTATTAATAAAGGATATAAAGCCGTAAACCGAGACGCCGGTCGGTACCTAAGTAATTATAATCGAGATAAAAGTAAAAAAAGCGAAAATTATAAAACAAAATAATTAATATTTTTTAAAATAATTAAAAAATATTTGCCGTAATACGAATAAAAGGTTTCGCCTTTTTTTTATCCCCGTAATAAATAAAAAAAAGAAGGGAAATAATTTTAATAATTTTTTTTAAGTACCGAAACTGGTAGGTAAAAAGGAAGTATTTTGTAAGGTGTTTATATAGGATTTTGTTATATTCCTTATTAAAGGTATATTAACTGTTTCTGTCAGATATAAAATAACCCCTTAATCTTATAAAACCTTTATAGCTTTTTCTAATAGCCGTACGAGCTACTTTGTTTTAACGACTTACTTCAATACTAATCGCAATATGGTACTATCTTTAATCTTAGCCGTCTTTCCGTATAAGGCATATTTTAACCGCTGGATTTAAGTAGTAAAATTCCGCTTTATCGGTTATATACCGGAAAGTTACTTAAGTTAATCCTTAATTAACCTATATACTTTTTCGATATAAAAGTATAAGATGTTTAAAAATAAAAGCGATAGCTTGGACGTTTTTATTTAACGGCAAGGTTTAAATACCTTTTAAAATGTTGCCTTCGGAGTTAATTAGTTTTATTACGCACCAGGTTTAAAAATATTTATAAGGTTTAATTATGCCCATATTATAGTTAAAAGCTATTTCCGAGTTTAATATCGTTATTCGCTAAAAAGGGAAATCAGCTATACGGTTCCTATAATTTTTTTTTTCTGGCCTTTTTATTACCCGCCCGATTATAATAAAAACCAAAAGTACCTCATATTTCGAAGATACCGTTCGTTAACTAAAACCAGTTAAATTAAATAAACGTAAAAATAAACTATGTAAATCGAGTAAATAACGTGATTTTGCTATACGAACGGCTTTATATATAGGATATCGGTTTTGTAAATAACTTTATACATAATAAAAGGCCGAGGAACTTAATAAGGGGAAAAGATTATATCTTTACAAATTGTTCTGTAATATAATAAATTAATATAAGGAATATAACGTTACATAAAAAAATTAAGGATATTAAGGCGGCGGTACGTATTCGCCTCGAAAAATAAAAAAACGCATTCCGCCCCCGAAACCCCTTTATATAGATAACTTTCTGGGAAATTATTTTCGCAACTTATAAACCATAGTTTTACAGGAAAATGTATTTTAACCCTTTCCTACAGCTGCCTTTTTAATGTTTTAAGAATCTTAGCTTTATAACGTACTTTACGCGATAACCTAAGAGTACTACGTATAAAAGCTAAAGGAAATACTTAAATTTTTTATTTTTAAATCCCCGGGTTTTAGTAACTATCGTATTAAGTTATTTACCATACTTTTTAAATATAATAAAAATAAAAAGTTGGATATATAATATAGGCCGGCTTAGTAAACCGTAAGGAATAGAAGTTGTTTATAATATCTAACAGAAACGGATGTAGATCCGGAATAGCAGCTGCAATAAAGGAAGGAGTTAAATTATATAAGAACTACAACTTAATATTAGTTTTTTTAAGCTAAATAAAGCATATTACGTTTAAAGCTTAATAACGTAATCGGTAATAATATAACGGTAGCTTAGTACGTATAAATACTTAGGTAAATTATAAATAGTTATATGTAAATGCCAAACTATAAAAAGGGGTTTTTAACCCTTAGCTGGTTAGGTTAATATTTTTAATCCTATATTTCCTTTTATTTTATTATCTTTTAAATAATTATACGAAACTGGCGGTTATTTATACAGGCTAAATCTAATTAAATATTCGTTTATATCTGTCCGTTAAAGGGGTGGCCTCCTTACTATGCTCTACGTATAAAAAACCTCCAATCCGGGGATTACGATAGAAAAAAAAAACATAAGGTAAAGGAATAATATTCCGTAATTTATACGTTAAAATAAATATATATATTATTATCTACGCTTATTATCGTACAGATACTGGTTTTTCGGAAACGCCGTACTACCTAAATAAAATTAATTAAGCCGTATATTAACGTCTCTTTTAAAAGGAGATATTTATTATATTGCAAATATCGAAACTATAATAAAATTATCCTATCATTTTTAAAATAATTATTCGTTACTAAACTTTAAATTCGTAATTATTTGCTTTAGGTATTAACTTAAACCAGTTATATTATACGCCGATTTCGAGTTAACCATTTTTACCTTTAACTTACGTCCTTTTATTTTAAAGGTAACCCGGAGGCTAATTATATTACGTAACAACCTACTATCGCTTTTGCAAACCTGGCCCTTATTTTGCGTAAGCGGTGACGTATACGGCCTAACCGCATAATATCACCTTTTAAAAAGCAAAACTAAGTGGTTTAATAAAAAAGGCGAAAAGATACGTATAAACGCTTTATTTTTAAATTTATGGAAAAATATAACTTTTATACTTATTATTTTTTTTTTATAAAGGCTAATATAGCCTATGGATTTTAACGGGCGAAAAATTAAGACGATAATATTTAAAATGAACTTTACTTTATAAATCTGCTTTAAATTACCGCTTTTAAGCGAAAAGGGGAGGTATAGTTATAACCTATTACTTAAATAGCGGTTTTACAATTAATACGGGTTTTTAAGAATTACCCCGACACATTTAATAATTATATATAACGGGCGATTTACTGTATACTATTAATAAAGCCGGTTTACGACACCGAAAAACGGGGCCGAAATCTATTAACTAATAAATTAATCGGCCAATTTAGTAATTCGGCAATAATAATAATCCGTATTAATAAACCTAATAAAGTATTTAAATAATTACGTTTATTATATATATTTATACCTTATATATTTATAACGCCAGTATTAATTATACTTAAAACCTGCTATTATATATTCCAATTACATTATTATTCTAAATCGTCTTTTAAAATTTAATAATCGGAAACCTAAGCGTTAATCTTATAAAATCCGTAATTGTTATTAAATGATTTTTTTATCCGGAAAAGTTTCCGGAATCGGGTTCTGCCTTAACGTATTTAATAAGGATATCGGCGTCGACGTCGTTCTGTTGTTTTTTCGAGGAGGCGGTAGAGATTTCGTTATGCTTAAATAATAGCTGGTAATGTTTTCGGACTATTAACTTATTTATTTTGCCATTAAATACCATTAAATACCGAAATAAGGAAAACTTAACGAGAAAACCATAACGTATTAATAACCTAGCTAGGCATTCGCAATTAGCTTTATAAAACGGAAATATTCTCGTTTTAGTTATCGTTATAATAATTACTTATAAATTCTAAACCGTGTAAAATATTTTTGCTAAATACGTTACCTTTATATTTTTTATTATCGCCAGCAGTAAATTTACGGGAACTAATATTAATTATAATTATTTATAATTTGCAAATTATAAATTTTAAATTAAAATAACGGCCGTACTAAACGTAACGGAAGTATTTAAATGTTTTATTATAAAAAACGTTTAAAAAAAGGCGGTTAATTATAATAATTAAGTTAATTACGAAAAAAGGCTATATAGAACGTAAAAGGCGTATATTAACATTAACAATTTCCGGCTTTAAAAAACAATGGTTAAAAAGCTTTATATAAAATATAAAAACTTTTAAATAACGTTATTACAAAACGTTAATAACGTAGATAACTAAGTAGTTACCCTTATTTTACGATATTAGCTAAATTATATAAAGGTAAAAAGTAAAATCTATCTCGGTATTATAATAATCCAAAATATTTTTTAAATTAGGCCGCATATTAATAACATTCCGTAAAGTCCTTATTAAAACATTTTCAACAGAATTAATAATTTAAAATATTAATTAACTAAAATAAAAATAATTAAGGTAAACTTACCATAAACGTATTAAATAAAGCCGAAGCTATAGTATTCGTTATAATATCTAATATAATCGATATTTACGTTACGTTTTTCGACCAGAGGAAAATCGATAACGTCATTATCTGGAATAGCAAATATTTAGCGATTATTAAAACGTAAATTCGCTTTTTTCGACTGCCATTTTAATTTTTAAAATCCGAAACGTTTTCGTGCGGGTTTTATAGTTACGCGGTGTCGTTTATTTAATGTAAATATTTAATTACCGGTTACCATCGTACGTTTCTTAGTTACTTTCTTTTTAAAAATTTGCAATAATTTAAAATTTTGCTTTTTAAATATAAATTCTAACTTTACGCAAATTAAACTTTACGTTCCGTTATTGCTTTTTATAACGTGGCAATTTAATAATAATAAATAAAATAACGAAAATAAGTAAGTAAAATTAAAAAAATCTAAAAAAAGATAGTAAGGTAAGAAAGGGATAAGATGGGATTTTAATAACCTTTATATATTTAATAACCGAAACAGTTTAAATGGTATTACGTATTTACCTAAAAAAACTAAGAAAATAACGTTAACTTATTTTTATTCGGTATAAAGGATATATTCGAGGTTAATAAGCTTGGAAATAAAAGATTTAAATATTTTATCAGAGAAAAAAAGGTAAAATATAAAGTAAAATGTAAAAGAAATAACTTAGCAAGTAATTCGCAGTATAAGTAATAAATAAATAATAATTAATGCCTGTTATTCCCTAATTACTAAAGGCAAAGCTCCCCTATATATATAAAGTTCTTACTAATAAGGCACTAGGCCTTAAAAAGGGGGTTATACCTTGGTATAGTTTATTTAAAAGAGATAACCTCTAGGAAATCACCCATAAAAGGGGCTTAAGGGATGGGTACACCTTTTTAAGTTATTTTATACCTTCTAATAAATCCATTTATTACGTATAAACGAAATAAATTTTTAAACGGGTGGATTTAAGCCGCGTAAGATAATAATTGTTACAGTTAACCGGCGATACCGAAAAATAATACCTTAATTAACGCTTAACTAGATAAAGCTTACGTAAAACTTTCCGATAGAACTTAATTTATCTTTAAGGTGGCGATATATTAAAATTCGTCGGTTTGCTAACTTTTTTCGGGCATTTTTCCCTGGGTATTATGTACGTCGGTAAATCTACGGTTAGATAATTTCCTTTTATATTAAATAATAGTTTTTTGCCTTTTTATAGCACCGAAATACTTGTTTTAAGGTATACCCAGCCTATATATTAATACTTTTTTACTTTCTCCTTTTTTTTACCTTCGCCATAACTTAATATCGTTATTAAGGTACGTTCATACGTAGGAAACTGATTTATATCCCTCCGTTTATTAAAACTATGGTTTTCCTAATACTTAGAACTTTGCTTATTTTTTCGAATATTTTGCCTTATAAAAATGTTATGTATAAAGGAATTATAGTTTACCAAATTTTCTACGTAATCCTTAAATTTTTCCTTAAGGTAAAATAATTATATTATGTTATTTAAACGTTTTATTTTTATACGGACTTTTAAAAAAGTAGATTTAAAAGGTATAATATTAATAAGCAAACGATAAAACGATTAAGCGTAAAGATAGTAGGGCGGAAATATAAAGGTAACGATAAGGAGGTTATCGTATAACTAATTTCCTTTTACAAATTGTCTAATATCAATTTTAATTAACCGTAATTTTTATTTAATAAAAATTAAAATTCGAATTTTTTCGAAATAATTTTTTCGCCTTTTAATTTCGGCGTTTATATTTAGCTTTCCGAGCTCTTTCCTGGTTCGACGAATTATATACCTTAAATAAATATAATTCCGGGTAGTTTATAAAAGGGGTTAACTATGCGGTAACGGCTTTAAAGCAGTTTTTTCGCCTTTTAATTTCGATATTTACATTTATTATCCGGGCTTTTTCCTAGCTCGACGAATTATACGCCGTAAATAGGTCTATTATTTCCGGCTGCCTTCTTTTATACTAGTTAATCCGAATTAAGGCCTTCTCGGTTTATATCGGTTATTCCGGAAATATTTTTCGTAAAGCTTTTAATAATATATAATACCGGCTAACCCTTAAGGCGGTTATAAATACGTAATTCCTAGGTTAAGTATTATATATACATAAATATTTAAGGAGGTATTATTTATATTTACCTTTAACTTTATTATTAGACGGTTTTTTTTTAAAAATTATCGAACTAGGATTAAATTAAATAACTTCGATTCTGCTATTTCCTTTTTTGTTTCTTTTGTATATTAAAGCTTATTTATCTTAATTGTTAAAATCGTATTAATTTATTTTATATCGCCGTTATATTATTTTATTACTATAAATCCCGTTAATTAATTGTTTAAATCTATTTCGTATTTATTTTCCGGCATAATTTAGCTATCTATAGTTTATTTTAAATCGTTATTATCGGGGTATTATTTGCTTTTAATTAGTTAATATAACTTTTTAAAAAAATAATTATAATAATATTAATTTTTTTATAATTTAACGTTTTTAGTTTTAAAATATTAATAGTAAAAAGTTAAAGCGGTTGTAAACGTTATAATATATATAGCTAGAAGATATTTAATAAATAATAAATAAATTAAAATTATAAATTTTTTTATAGGTAAGCAAATAACTTAAAAATAATTTTTATTACGGTTATTTTTATTTTTAATAATTAAATAATAACTTTAACCGGGGTATTTAAAAACGGGATTTTTAAGTTATGCTATAAGTTCACCTTAGGTTTATTTTAAAGCTTACCCGGGCTTAGGATAAAGCAGGAACGGCTTAGGACCTTAGATAATAACAGAAATTCGCAAAGATTAGATTAACGTATCCGTATTATATAAACGTTAAAATACGTTAAAACGTTCGTACGGAAAAGTTTAAAAAGTAAAAAAAAAAAAAAATTAATTTTATATACGATTTTATTAAATATTTATATAATTTTATTTATAAACTTTTTAAATTTATTTAAATAGTATAAATAGA
The DNA here is from genome assembly GCA_004155055.1 of Monosporascus sp. CRB-8-3. Taxonomy (NCBI): domain Eukaryota; kingdom Fungi; phylum Ascomycota; class Sordariomycetes; order Xylariales; genus Monosporascus; species Monosporascus sp. CRB-8-3. The sequence continues at coordinate 9,144 of QJNZ01000979.1, forward strand.
TTTTATATAAAACGTACGGGTTCGTTATAAAGTTTTTAAATATTTTTAATTAAAGATTTTTATATAAAATTTACGTTAAACGTTAAAGACGTTTAGGTATAATATAATAAACCGTTTATATATAATTTTTAAAATAATTTAAGTAATTTAATTTTATTTTTTATTTTTTGTATTTAAAATTTTTGCAGTATATTAATTTTTTACGCCCTTTTTTTATTTTTATAAATACTAATAGTTAAAATAATTATTTATTACGGCCGGTCGATAATATCGAAACGTCTTTTTTTCGTATAATATTTCTTAGGTTTATAAGTACAAATTAAATTTAACCGTTTTTAAAAAATCGAATCGTAATAATAAAAAAAATATCTTAATAAAAATAAACTTAAAAATAATTATAATACTTAATTTTTCTATCGTTTTTTTACCCGGCTTTTACCATCTAGCGATACTTCGCCTTATAAAGTTATCTTTACTTCATTTATTCTAACGATTACAAAGTAATACCATAAATATTTTAAATATAGCTCCGGAAATGGTCCAAATATTAAAACTTAAAATCTCTATATTTAAAATATTTATACCGGATTTTTTTACCGCATTACTTAGCCCGCTTACGCCCGACCAAATAATAATTATCGAAATAATCGTTTATAACAATAAGACAGCAATATATAAAAACCCGTTTTTTAAAAAAAAGTCACTTATTATTAATATAATCGGGATATTACGTTATTTACATAAAAAAAAGAAATCGGTTAAGGCTAAATATAAATTCGGTTTCCGCTTCGGGCGGCTTAGATTTAATAAATAAATAAATTTTAACCTTTTATTAAATACGGTTACGTTTAACCGTCTTTTTTTTATCGCAAAAAATTATTATAAAATTAACGGCCTTAATTCTTCGTTAAAAAATTTTATTTTTAATTAAATCATCGGATTAATAACAAATAATTTCCGCTAATCTAGCGCGTTTTAGGATAATAATATCGATAATAAGTTCCGCATACTTTTCCTTTTTTTTTCCTTATATTTATCTTTTAATATTTTAGATAAGACGGTTATAAAAATAATACTTACGGTATTTTTTAACAACTTGCTTTTTACGTTACGTACGTTTCGTACGGATTTTGTTAATAAACTTCCGGATTTTTTTTTTTTTTTTATAGCCCTTAATTCGGTATTTGCCCTATTTAAATTACGTACGTTATTTTTTAAATTCAATAATCTCCGGGTCCGGTAAAAGGTTTACCCATATTTCCTCGGGTACCATATTCGAAATAACTCGAAAATCACGCGTAAAACTTACGTACGCAAACAATCGAAATAATTCATTCTTTTTCTTTTCTTTTAAAAAAACGTTCTAAAGGTTAAAATTAACAATCTTATTTAAATAAACGTAATAAAATATTATAAATCGAAAATTATAACGTATCATTTAATTACGCATAAAATCCGGCGCATCTCTTAAAAACGAAATCTGGTTAATATAATTCCTAAATCCATATAAATATTAATTATCTTTACCATTTTATCCCGGATAAACGGAAAGTATAAAACGAACCGTTAACAACATTCGCGGCGTTTTTCCGGATAAACTTAAATATCCATTTTTTTTCGTATCCCGAATCGAAACTTTATCAACTAATATCATCTTTAAGTTTGAAATATAATATGGCCTTATTTTTACAAAACAACGCCTTATTATACTAACGGAAAACCAGGGTTTTCAATTTGAATACTTTTTATCGGAACGGAAAATAATCCTTAAAATACGGCGGTTTTAATCTAAATATAATAAACGCGTTTGTTAAGCTTTTTACATCAAATACGTTATTATATAAAATAAAGGCGAAAATCGTAAAAACGGCATAGAAAAAGATTTTTTTAATAAAAATAAAATAAAAGATAATCCTAAATAAAATTATTAATTTAAATAACGTCTGGTTATTTAATATTACAAATAAATTATAACGGAAACGTACAGCTTAGGTTTATTATTAACCCCCTTATAATAAATAAACTTAATAATTATAACCAATATATATAATTTAATAACAAAATATTATATAATTATTATCTAAATATTTTCGTAACAAAAAACCTTAGAACACCCGCGTTTTACAATTTTTTAAAAAAAAAACCTTAAAATAATTTAAAATCCTTATTTAGCAAGGGCGCTTAATTTTCGTTATTATCCGATAAAAAGCACTGGATAACCTTATAACCAAAAAGATTTTCGATAAAACTATCTTTTAGCTTTTTCTGCTCGCTATTTATAAGTTCGGTAAACCACGTTCCGGTATAATATAAGATTTGGTAACAGCCGGCTCGGTAAAAACGATCCCGTTTACCGGGGGATATATTCGTATTATATTCAATATTAAACGTTAAAATAACCCGTAAATTATCTACGTTAAATACTGGCTTATTATCGATATTCGGCGGCCGGTAACTAAAATAAAAAATTAAAACGTATTTATAATACTAGTTACGTATTAAAAAAGTTTACAATTCGGATCGAATAATTAGCTAACTATGCCAACGTACCAGGATAAATAAACTTTTTACGTACCTTATTTAGTTTTTTAACGTTATTCCGGTCCATATATTAACCGTTAACCGTTATATATAGTTATTTAAATTAATGGATATATTCCTTACCGTTACTTTATAATTTAATTTTATAACGTTCGTAAACGTAAAAAAAAAAATTTTATACCGTTTTATATTTAAAATTTTTAATCAATACTTCCCAATCACCAACTTACATATCGGTGCAATACTTATACGGATAAAGTTAAAAATATAAGGAATTTATAAGGGAAAGTTTTTTAAAAAGTAACTTTACGTACCGTTTCCATTTATTAAAGATGTTGCCGACGTTAATTTCGGTTTCCTTGGAATATTTCGGCTTAATAAAATAAACATTATTTAATTACGCCCGGTAAGTAATATATTATTCGGACGAAAATATCAGCTTTTACTTTACGGCTTAGTTTTACGTTTTTCGGGCGGTAAAACTTTAAAGAAAAACGGCGTAAATTACGTATAAACCACTTACGCTTACAGGCGAAAACGCAATTATCGAATTAGCGGTTATTCGGTTAGGAAAGTAAAAATAAGTAAAGGATCATCGACGGCGAGAAATAAAGGGACCGACTATTTCGAGCAACGTAAATAGAAAAAAAAGGTTAAAGAAAAGTACGGAAATTATTGCCGCTATATATAAAGTAAAACAACCATAATAACTTATATCTGCCAATTTTAGGCAATAAAAAATAAATCCATTATAAACGATAATAAAACAGAAATAAGACGAAAAATATTAAAATTAAATATTCCGTTAATACAGGGGACCGAAACTGGACCCCAGGTACTAGTAATTGCGTACGTAAAAGATCTGGCCAAGTATATAATACCCACCATTAACCTTTTTTCGCGGTTTTCCCTGTATTACTGGTACCTTTTAAAATGGCAACGCTTTCCGCCCGATTTAGCGGCCCCAGCAGCGCTTTCTCTGTTTAAAACGTAATATATTTAAAGTTAAAAAAACCTATTTAATAAATAAGATAAATAATTACCGTTAATTTTAAAAACGATTTTAATTTTCATAATTAAGATTATAAAAAAAAGATATATAAAAATATTTAAATCGTTATTATTATAAAACCGTTTTATTTTCCGTTTTATATTATATAATTTTTTTTAAATATATAATTATTTAATTTAAAAGTTTAAATTAATTAAAAGTTAACGTTTTTATAAACCGTTAACTTTTATTTAAGGTAATATAAATTATATTAATATTAAGTAATAAATTTTCCGGTAAATAACGAAATTTAATTTTTTTTACGAAAGTTATAAGTTTTTTGTATAATATATTATAGTATTTACGTATAATAAGGTTTTAATTAGTAGAAGTTATAAATTTTTAAAATTTTCGTATATTAATAATTTATTACGTATTTGTTTTTTTAATATATATATATATTAATTAACCGGTTAATCCGAACGGTTAAATTAATAATTCGGTTTATATTTTCGTAAAAAACCTAATTACGAATAAAATTTTCGAACGTTATATTAATTTTTTAATATTAATACCAAAAATTTAATATATTCGTACGTATATTTTTTTTAGGGGCGTAATGCGGTAAAACTGGTAAAATTCGGATTTATCGTATTTTAATAACAGTTACAAAAACGTAACGGGTTTAAGCTGTAATTATTATATACGTTAAGGTTTAAAAGTAACAAATAAGTTTTAATTAGGATTAAAATAATAGTAATAATAAGCTATAATCGAAATAACCGTAGAAATATATATATAATTATAAGAAACGTTTAATTATTAAGTTATTATAAATTTTCGTTTTTTAAAAAAAGTAAATGTATTAAACGGATCTTTTTTTTTTTGCATAATTATAACTTAGGCCTTATTAGCTTATTAAAGGTATTTAGGATTTAAATAGTTGATTTTTAGCGTTATGGAGCGGTATTTAAGTAACTTTGAAGAAGTTAGAAAACGAGCTAGGGAGGCCTAAGCTAGCTGAGGTAAAATTATTTAAGGATTTTTAAATTATTAAATTAATTAAAATCCGTTTTAAAGGTATTCGTAAAAACCTAAAACTTTAAGTTCGTCAAACGAAATTTAATTAACTTTAAAAAAAGTAAAAACAGTAATAAGCTACTTATACGCGTTAATCTTCGCTATAATTAATACTATTATTCTCATAATATATTAACGGGCCTTTACCGTACAAAAAATAAAAAATTGCAACGTACCCGTAAAAAACAATAATAATACGTAACCGTAAAAATAACTAAAAATAGTTTTTCCGTATTTATAAAAATAATAAAGGTTAACCGCTTTAATATAACTATAAACTATTATTACGTTCCGAAATATACGTTATATATTACTAATTAAACAAAAATTTATATTAATAAATAAAAGTTTTAATATATAATAATACATTACGCTTTTACGAATTACGTAAAATTATTCGGAAAATAACCGGCGGCCGAAAAAAGCTAACGTATAAAAATATTAATAATATACGCTTAAAAATTTGGAAACGGATACGTAATGGTTTTACCGTTACGTAGGTTTTCGTTAAACGGTTTTGTATTAAGGTTTATTGCTTTAAAATACGTTAGGAAAACGACGATTTTATTATTAATAAATTTATTACTTTTTTTTAAATTATGCCGTAATATACAAAGTTATAAAAAAATATTTATAAATACTTAATATAAATAATATATATAAAATTAATTACTTTAAAATACCTTTTTTCAGTTATATAAATTAAACGGTTACGGATTTTGTTTTTAATTAGGTTTTCGTTTTAATCGGTAACGAGATTTACGAAAATTATAAATAGGTATTTTCCTATATAAAACGTTTTCGTTAAAAAAATTAAAGCTGTTAAATTTAACGTTATTATTATTAACTTTAATAATTAATTATAAAAAGTTATACGAAAAACTTTTCGAAACGTTAAGTTATAAATTTGTATTTTTTATATTAATAATAATATAGTTGCTATTATAAGGCGGAAACAAATTAAATTATTAATCTTAAATAATAAAAGTTTTTTACAGTTTAAAAAATCTTTTTTATTAATAAGGCTAACGTCGCTTTTAATTTAATAAAACGTTTATTATTTCGGTAATATAATTATTCTAACCGGAATTAATATCTTTATAAACAATTATTTAATAATATACCTTTAACTAAAAAAAAGTTTTTTACTTTTTAAAACTTTATAATTTACGTAAAAAACGAAAATTAATTCGTTAAAACCTAAAATGCGATTGTAATAAAGTTCGGTACTATATAAAACCCGGCTATTTAATATTTCGAATTTATATATTTTCTTTACCGCAATAAATAATCTTATATATAAAAGATCGAAAATTTTAACCTCGGCGTAAAAACTATATCCTTAACCAAAACTAATTATAAAATATTAAAAAGTTACGTATTTAATAATAAAACGGACTTTTTAAAACTTTAAATTAACCTTAAATAACTATTCGAAACTTAATAAAAAAAATTCGAAATATAAGTAATTAAAAATACCCTTAAAATACTGAAAAATTAAATTAATAAAAAATATCTTAATAACGCGGTTACGTAATATTCTTATAAATACGTAAAGATAATTAATATTAAATATAAATATACTTTAAATTTTATCTTTATACGTTTATAATTATAAATCGAAACGATATTACCTTACGAATACGAAATAATTAAGATTAAATAATATCTTAAAATTCCGTATTATTACGAAATATATTAAAATATCTGCCGTACGTAAAAACAATATTTATTAATTTTAATATCTAAATAAAAACCTTATTAAAATCGACCTTAAATTAACTATCCGTAACCCTTTTATAACCGTACCAAAAGGCCGCCCGGCATTTTACCTTATTATAAAACTTAACAAAACTATTACTAATATATAAAAATCCCGGATTAAATAATTACGTCTTATAAATAACCGTATAAATAAATAAGGTAATAATTTAGCATTATTATAACGGAAAAAACGTTTTTATTAAAAAGAAACGGAAAAAATAAAATAATTTTCACGCCCGAAAATAAAGGCAACTCGCCGGCAGTAAAAATCTCGTAATTAACTATCAGCTTTAACGTTAGAAACGGAACGGACGGATAATTATATTATAACAACTTCAACTAAAATCCCTAATTAACGTACGGAATTATAAATTCGGCCTTCGAAACGGTTTCGTTTATTAATTATAACGGAAGTTAAACGGTAAAAAGCGATTAATTAAACTATTTAACTAAAAATAACATAAATTATATAAATTTTTTTTAAATCTTATAAAATTATCAAAAAAACTTATTATTTTTACAGTAATTTCGTTATTATATATAACGTTATAATAAAAGCTATAAAAATCCCCTTAATTCTTTATATTAATATTTAAACATATCTATTAATAACCGGGCTTTATTTTTATAATATTTTTCGATAAATTAATTACCTTAATTAAAACGATAAAAACTATATAAAAATTATCGTAATGCGATATATATACGTTAAAATATTAATCGTTTTTTTCGTTATTATTAAGTAAAGCGTTATAAAGTACGTTATAAGGTGCGTTATAAAGTGCGTTATAAAGTAGGCTATAAAATGCGTTATAAGGTTAAATCTTTTAAAATACTTCAAGTAACCCCTTTTTTCTTTTTGCAGTTATATCCCCCTTTTATACCTTATATTTTACTTATACCTATCTTCGCAACGAAAAATCGCAAAATTAAACTGATTTAACTTTTCTTATCTACAGTTAATAAGAATTAAAATAAGTTATAAAAGTTTTTTAAAAGACGTTATATTATTAAGTTATTTAAAGATAAGTAGTAAGTGTTATAAAGTAATTAAAATTATGGCGGGTCGGTAGTAGGTATAAAAAAAGTTGTGCTATTCGCATTTACCTTATCGGGATCAGGCCTTATTTTTAAGGTTATAGCTACGCCTGCGGCGTAGCCGTAACTAGGGCTTTCTATTAAAAAATAGCTGCAAAAGCTTAATATACCAGCTAAACCTTTTTAAGAAAAAAACCCATAAAAACAACAAAATCATAAAAATAAGGCCTATAAAAAATTGTGATTTTTTCGCTCCGTTTGCTACGCTTTTATACAAATTCGAAAATATCTTTAATAATAACTTTTATAATATATATTAATTACGAAATCCCTAACGTTATAACCTACATAATTTAACGCAAAATTAAAATCTTTATCTTTTAATATAAGCTTAATCCTAATTAAAATTAAACCTAGATTATTATAAAGAAAAAATAACTTAAAATCCCGATTATTATATATTATAACCTTTTATCTCCTTTAAGTTAACATAATAACAACATAATCTTATAAGCCAAAATAATAATATATAAAGCTTAAAATCGCTTATAACAAACCCCGATATATATTTTTATTCTAATTAGCCATATATATATAATATATTAAAAAATCTGAGGTAAATACCCTAATCTTTCGAATATTTAATTATTTAAAGTTAAACGTTTATTTTTATCTAATAACTCTACAGGTTTTTTGCCGATACAAACGTTATAAATCTATACGCCGATATTATATATACGGCCGACAACCTTACGGAAACCTTGCGCCGTTAGTTTATTCGCCTTATATTAAATATTATACTTAACGGGTAAAGCCGTATTTTACGGAAAAAATAAGTAAATACGGTATATAATTTAATTTTCGGAAAGCTTAATATTTTTTTCGTTATTAAAATAAGTTTTGGAAAGTCCTTAATTATTTAAATATTTTTTTTAATAATTAACTTAATTATTATATAAATCGTACCTTTAATTAAGTTAACTAAAAAATAACGAATTTCTGTATTAATAATAGTATATTTTGCTTTTATTCTAATATTTATAAATACGAAAAAACTTAATCCGGAAATATACGAACGTATAATTACTAAATAATATAACTATATTAACCTTAATTTTAAATAGATATCGAACGATTAATTTTAATTTATTATATTAAATTTTATTTCCAAACGTCGGTATAATTTGGTTATAATTAACGAAACATATTTATTGTTAAATTAAAAATATTTCCGGCTTAAATATATTAATATCCGTAATTTACGTATATAATAACTGTTAGTACCGTTATAAAGAAAAAAATGGCGAAATATAATAACTTTCGTTAGGTTAATAATTCCACTAAATATAATTATAAAATAAAAGTCCGGTATTTCAGTATTAATCGACCCGAAATCGATATTATTATTTTCCTTATATTTAATGGTTAACGTTTAAATTAAACGTATTTAAATTTCTTGATAACGAATATTTTCGAATTATTAAGTAATAATTTTAAAACTTAATTTAATAGTTTACGTATTATTATTAAAACTATTATTTATATTAATAATAAGGCGAAAATTATAAATATCCGTAACTACTTAATTAAGATATTATCGGACCGGGAATATTTACCGAAAATTATAAAAGTAATTATTAAATTTTATAGCTTTAAAATACTTTACGGGAACCAAGTTCGTATATACGATAAATTAAAAAAGCCTAATGATTTTATCCGTATAATTATATTTATTATCGTTTTTAAATTAAATATAAATATCCCGGATATTAATCGAATAATGAAATAAAAAATATAGAAAAACCTTTCGATAAAAAATTTATAATAACAATTTAATTAAACGGTTCGTAATTATAAACGATTAAATATAATTAGTTATAAATAAGTTATATTATTTATACCTTATTAAACGTTCGATAAGTATAAAACCGAGTTATTTATTATAAAAAAAGTTAAAATAACGAAAAAAATTTAAACCCGGTAAGTTAAAAACCGTATTACTAATAAAAACATAAAGGTCGTAATAAAAATCGAAGTAGTAAATTCGGATAAAAAAAACGATACGTAATTTATCGCGGATAATCCCTATTAAAATAAGGCAGTTATCGAATTTTAATTTTATTTTTCGATTGGTTTAGATATTACTTTTATTACCCGTAAACCTCCGAAATAAACCAATACTAATTTGCGGAACCGGACGAAAATAAAGCCTTAATAATAGGCATTATTTAACGGCAAATATATACGTAAAGTAATTTTAACATATTTAAAAAAAAACCCGTTATATTAAACAAAATCCTTAATAACTTTATTTTAATTAGGCCTTATTATAACCTATATATGCTTGATTTTATCTATATACCCGAACCTCTAAATTTAAAAATACCTACGTAAAAATAACTAAAAACCAGTTTACTAAAAACGGTTATTTAAAAATTAATAAAATTTTAATATAAATAACGGGCGAACGAATTGTTTTTTACGTAGTTATTTCCGTTTAATAATAAAAAAACAAAATAAATATTTATTTTTATTAAATTTAAACGGTTTTTATTTAATACGTTCCCAAAAAAGTTAAACGAAATTTAAGGATTTTATTTAGTTTAAAACGTAATCGAATTAATTAAGGTAATTCCCGGATTCGATAAGTAATAATATTAAAACGTTTTAAAAAACCGTCTTTTATTCGCGTTATATTTAATTTACGAAAAAGCCGTATTTATTATTTTACGGAAAATACGGGAAGTTTTTCGTAAACGGTAAAATTCGCTTAATTAAAAGCAAAGGCGCCATATTCCCATATTTCGGACCGATTTATATAAATCATAGATTACTGTTACGTTACAAGCTTGATAAATTTCGAAAAAAATCGCGAAACCGCCGTAAACCGTATTAAGTCTTAATTAAAGCATATTATATATAACCGCCCGGTTTAAATTAATAACTAATAATTTAATAATAAACCCGGTAGTATAAATATTAACCCGGTACGTAATTTATACGTTTTCGTAATTTAAAATTATAATACCGGTTATAATAACGTTTATAATTATACGTATAGTTTATAGCATATTAAATAGTTTTAATTAAAAACTTGCCTTATTTCTTTCATTTATAACGTTAATGCAAAACCTATTATTTCCTAATATTTTTAACTTACCAGTTGCGTTTTCGTTACCGTATTTATATTTGCATAATTCGTTTACTTTTATATCGTTACCGGAATCGCCAAGGTTATTAAAATATAATAATACGTAACCTAACGTTTTAAATAATATATCGGAAATTAAATCCGAAATAATAATCCTTATTAAAATTAAGAAATCACGTATTAAAAACAAATAATACTTATCCGATAATATCAACAGTAATAAGTTAAAAACTAATTACAATATTAAATTAAAAAATAAAAAACGAAACTTAAATAACCTTAATTAAAACGCGTAATAAAAAATACGTTTAATTTCGACGGGGCGTTACGGTTTTAAATTATAATAAATATATATATTTACGTAATATTAGTTAAAGCTATTAATAACATTATTTATTTATTATATTCGTGTTTTTCGTTAATCCGTAATATATTAAGTTATATATAAATATTAATTTTTCTTAATCCGTATTAATTATATACTATAATAAATATATAATAAATCCTTTAAATTATAAGATTTAACAAATATATATATTATACGTTTTAAATTAAAATTTATCGTAATTATTAACAAATATTCCTTTTTAAATTACAGTTTTCGATTTATTATACCGAATTAAAAAAATTTAAGTTTTATCTTCCGGTTTTTTAAGCTTGTTATATTAACTTTTAAAATATTTCTATCTTTTTTAACCTTTATAATACCTTAACTTTAATTAATTAGCTAATATAAAAAATCGGTTATACGGGTAAATAAATAATATAAATAATCTTTCGTTAATATTAAAAAAATTATTTACTTATTATATATACAGTTATTCCGATATCCGTTTTTTTTTAAATACTAGCTCGAAATATTTAAAATCTAGGTTTTGTAACGGATCTTAATTAAAATCCCCTTATATTTTTGCCGGAAATCTAAAGTTTACCGGTATTTCGGGTTGCGGCTTTTAAAACTTCGTTATCCGAAACGAATATCGCGTAAAAGTACGAACTTTCTTTTTTTTAATACCGCCTTTTTTTTGTCGGTATAATTAAAGCCCCGGGTAAAAATTAAAAGTCTTCGGAATTAATATTAAATATATTATAATATTTTCGAATTTAATCTTTATATATAATTATTTAATTATTAATAAAATAATTATAATTGCGGATTTTTTATTTATTTAACATTATACAAATAACGTTTATATAATATATAATATACGATATAATACAGTTTTATACTTATAATCGGAATTACGAAATTATTATATGTTTAATATTATCCGTATTATATAAATTATTATCGTATATAAACATTTGAAAACGTTAAACGGTCCGAATTATACAGGCTTTTAAAAAATAAATACCGGTTAAATATATAATATAAAAAAATTTAATTCGTAATTTTAAAAACCCATCATTTAGTAATTTATATTCCTTATATCGTCGATTTTATTAATATATTTTAATATAATAAAAAAAACGAATAAAGTTTTATACCGTCTTATTATTTCTTTTAAATCTAATAAAAACGGGAATTAAAAACCGTTATTATATATAAATACGTTTTTTATTAACGTTTCGTAAAATATATATATATAATCGAAATTTCCGAATATCTATTTAAATATAATTCCGATATGATTATTAGTAAAATATATATTAAAATATATATAACGGTAAATAAATTACGCTTTTAAATATAACTTAATAAATTCCGTTTTATTAAAATTTTATATAAGGTCGTTAGATTCAAGCCGTATTATCCAGGCTAAGCTAAAGATATAAAATAATTATACCAATAATTAATAAAATAAATACTTTACCCAGTATTTTCGAATATGGCAACTATTAATAGTTTTCACGGTAACGATAGATTATACCTTAATCGCGAAAAGCCTTATCCCGAAACCGACTGTTACGTAATGCCAACAAGTTTCGACCCTAATAAACCTTATGCCCTAGTTTAGCAGGGGGAATCTTAAACAATAACTTAGGAAATATTAAGCTTTTCGCGGTAAACCTTAAATCCGTATAAGATAGCTTTACAACCCTTTACCAGTCTTACGACAGCCACCTTTTTCAACCTCGATTAATCTTAGGGCACCTTCTTAAACCCCTATTAATCAAAACAACCAAAACATACCGACCAAATCCGAATATAAAGTCCCAGTACTCCGTACCTCCGGAATCTCGACGGAAACAATCTTAATTAAATTACCCGACCTATATAAAATAATCGGCCGAACAAAATATATCGATACCTCCGTTAATATTAACAACTTATCCGAAAAAAATCGAGTTTTATTTTTAATTTTCGGATACGATTTAATTTAAAACGGCGGAAATAATCGGTTTTTATATAAACTTATATTAAAAAATATCCAGCTTATGGAAAAATTATTAGCAAAACTAAAAAATAATAATAATAAACTTAAAAACGTTAAAATTTAACTTTTAAATCGATACAAAAAAAATTATAAACGATAATTTATCCGGTTATTCCGGATTACGAAAACTATCCAGAATTCCGTTAAGAATAGTCGTCGATAAAAGCATAATTAAGCAATCTATAAAATTAAAATTTGGTAAAACTTAATAACCGATAATATAATTTATCTATTTATTCAATTTAGTTCTACGGTTACATCTTTTCTAGGGAGAATTAAAATTTTATAATATCGTAACTTTATTAAATTTTTTTTAATAGGTATAAAATCTAAAAAAACGGTATATATAATTAAAGTTAACTTAAAATAATTAATACCGTAGTTAATATAAATCGTATTAAAAATTAACTTAATAATATTTATATTTTTATATATATTTTAACTTTTTATTATATAACTATATATATAACGGACGCGATCGTTATACTTTGCCTTATTAAATAATAATAATATTATTATAATAACTACTTAATATTAAAAACTATATAAAAAGTATTAATAAATAAAAAACCTAAAAGTAATATATATTTACCGGTTTTATTTTGAGTTAATTAGGATTAAAAATAAAAATATAAGATAAAAAATATATAAGATAAAATAAAAATCGTATATTAGGTAATATCCGGATATATTATTAGTAATAATACGAAATATAAAGAAATCTATAATATTTAAATAAAACTTACGAATAATTAATAAACTATAAAGAAATCCGAAAATATTATATATAATTAAAATTAAAATATATACGAATTTTAAAATTATATAATTATAAATATATAAATAACTAGGTTTATATAAGTTATTAAATATTAACTTGAAAATTAATAATACTTTTTTCTATAACGAAATAATAACATATAAGGAAAAAACTAATAACTATATACAAATTACACGCTATTTTTTTCTTTATTACGAATTACTTAATACAATCTATAAAATTCCTTTAATTAAATATATATTAAATAAAACTATTACAGTTATTTAATAATTATTACAACTTACTTTACTATTATTTACTTTATAACTACTTTATATACTTATTATAATACGAAATATAAATAATTTTACCGATATGCTTAATAATATATTAAATACAGTTATTAATAATATTCCAAATAATAAACGTTAAATAAACCCGGTAATCTTTAAATCCCCGGCTAAATAAAAAAAAGTAATTAAATTTATTAATAATACCCCTTAAAAATAACATTACGGATAGATAATAAAAACCTAATTTTATAAATAACCGAAATTATTATTAAAATAACCCCAAAAACGGGTAACGAAAAACCGATCCTATAAACAGCCGCAACCATTACCAAAACAACCTTAAAAACGAGTAACGAAAACCCGATCCAAAAAATAATAAAAACCATTACTAAAACCCGCGGTATAACGTATTTTAAAATCTTGTCCTAATTAAAACGCTTTCGTATTACTTATATAACATTCGATTATTTTAAAATATAAAATATTCTTTAGGAAAAGTGCATATTATATATAACCAATTCTAAATATTAAATATATATTACAAAGTTATATTAATATATAAAAAATTAAAAGGTTATAAATACTTTACGTTTTAATATTAATAAAAATATATATTAATTATAATTTACGAATTTAACGGCATTATAAAAAACTTATATTATAAATAGGATTTTTTATTATATAAAAACGCGGCATTTATATAAATATTAAATACTAATAATATAACTCGAAATATTTTAAACAGTAATAACCGGCAAAATAAAATTTACGTTATAATAAATTATACCGGCCTTATAAGTTATTAAATTACTAAGTTAATTATAAATCTTGTATTAATTATAACTTTCGTAATTTAATAAAAAGAATATATAAACTAAATACTTTATAAACGATACGAAAAAAAAATTATAACTTTATAAACCAGGTTAACTAATTAAAAAATATATATTATATAACTATTTTATAAATATTATAATTCTTCTTAAAAAAACGTAACCGTAAAACTAAATTAAATAAATAAATAGATTATATTATCGGTTATTAAATTTTATTAAATTTTAACTTTATAAATTACCTTATTATATTTTTGTCGATAATTATTTTTAACGGAATTTTGGATAATTTTTATAATCCGAAATAACCGGATAAATTATCGTTTGTAATTTTTTTTATATCAATTTAAAAATTAAATTTCGATATTTTTAAACCCGTTATTATTATTTTTTAATTTTGCCAGTAATTTTTTTATAAACCGGATATTTTTTAATATAAGTTTACGTAAAAACCGATTATTTTAATTATTTTAAATTAAATCGTATCCGAAAATTAAAAGTAAAACCCGATTTTTTTCGGATAAGTTATTAATATCGACAAAGGTATTAATATATTTTGTTCGGCCGATTATTTTATTTAAATCGGGTAATTTAATTAAAACCGTTTCCGTTAAGATTCCGGAGATATAAAGTATTAGGATTTTATATTCGGATTTAGCCGGTATATTTTAGTTATTTTAATTAATAGGGGTTTAAGAAGTTTTAAAATTAATCGAAATTGAAAAAGTTGTAAAACTGGTAAAGGGTTATAAAGCAGCTATTTTATACGGACTTAAGATTTATTATGAAAAACTTAATATCTTCTAAGTTATTATTTGCTTTTTAGGAAATTCCCCCTGTTAAACCAGCTAAAAGGTATAAGGTTTATTAGGGTCGAAGTTTGTCGGCATTGCGTAATAATCGGTTTCGGAATAAGATTTTTCGTAACCGAAATATAATTTATCGTTATCGTAAAAATTATTCATAATTACCGTATTCGAAAATATTAGGTAAAGTATTTATCGTATTAATTATTAGTGTAATTACTTTATGTTTTTGGCTTAGCCTAGATAATACGGCTTAAACCTAACGACCTTGTATAAATATTATAATTGGCCTAATGGCTTAGTAATCGCAAGCCTAGGTGTCTCTTTCAATTACGACAGGCTTGGGCACCCTGTTTCGGTTGGTCTTAAGAGATAACTGGTTTAAATCCAGCTTGGGCCACCGTTCCTTTAGGTGCTTTCGCTAGCCTAAAGGAGCTAGACCAATTGGGGCTTCGGCTCCGCCACCGTATTGGCGACAATTAAGGGGTGGCTAGGAACCAGTTACGATTGGGGGCGCTGGGAACCAATTAATTAAGAGATTTGCTATTTTTGCAGTGAACCTTTTGCTATTTCTGCAATGGCCCCACTTCCACCTGGCATATACCTGGCACACCTGCCAGTTCGCACTTAATCTTCCCTTAAAGACCCTCTTATATAAAACATACCTATTTTTAATTAATTTATTAAAATGCACCTTTATTAACAAAACTGACAATAAATTTCAGCTATATTATAATAATGTTTCCTAAAATTAACGCGTTTTAAAACGTTCTAACAACCTTTATAACCTTATATAATAATTAATTATCGTCAGTTAGGTTAATCGCATTAACTACAGCCGAATTAAGCACTTATACGCCTAGCTCTAGCTCGAAATAACTTGTTACGTATTAAGGACGGTGCGCAGCAGCAACGAGTTTTTGCTAACGGCGTTTAAGGTCCAGGGCAGCCGTAGCGGTTAAGGTTATCGCCACCCTAGGTGCTGTAAACGACGCGGGCGCCGATAAAGCTATAAATACTGTTAACGGTATTATTATTGTTGTTACTGCTGTTGCGAAGCTTTGAAAAAATTAAAGAAAATTAAGCAGTTATAATTGCAATTGTAGCTGCAGTTGCGGCTACATATAATTATATTGCCAAGTGGCGGCGGTATAGCAGGTGATAGCAGGTGTAAAAAGTGGGACCACTGCAGAAATAGCAAATCTCTTAATTAATCGGGTATATCTTATCGTTAGTTGCCGTATTACATAATCCGCATTGCGTTTTTCCGGCTTTTAGCCAAAAAAGGACGGTTTTTAAGGGGGTATTTTCCGGTCGCGTTTGTATAAAACTATTTATATACATGTATGTAATAAACGGATTAACTTATATGTAAATAGCTAGATATTATAATAGCACTTTAAAAAAAATATTATAATTAACGGGATTATACGGGCGATAAATATATAAATTACGCATAAAAACGCGGCGAAAAATATTTATACGTAATCTTTAAATATTTGGCATTATTATATAATCCGAATAAAAATTTCTAAAAAAACTTAAACACGGATATTACGCTTAAAACGAATAAAATCTTAAGTCCCGAAAATATAAAAGAAGTTATTAATATATAAATTACGATAATACGCGAAAAAAAATAAAACAAAACGAAAAAATCTTAGCAAATACGCAAAAACGTTAATTAATAAATTAATTATAAATAAAATACATAAATTAATATAAAATTATATAATATATTTAACTATAAATAATATAATATTATTAATACGTTAATTTATTTTAATATAAAAAACGTATATAACATTATTATAAATAAAATATATAAATAAAATATAATTAATTAAAATTACGTAATACCCAGGTATATTAATATTAAAAATATAATAAAATCCCCGTATTAATTTTAATAAAATACAAAAATAACAAAAAAATAAAAAGCAATAATAGTAATTCGTTTTCGTTTAACGAATCCTTATTTTATTTATCTAATAATAACGTAATCGATAATAAATCGTCTTAATTAAAACCGTTTACCGAATTATCCAAAATCTATACTATAAAATTATAACCTTTTTTCGTATATAAAATATTACGGTTATTTAAAGCCAAATTATCCTTAATAAACTTAATATTAAAAACTTTTCGGACAATTAAATTAAAGTTATTTACAAATTATTTTTCGTCCTTTATTTTATCCAACTAATTAAATTTAGCTTTTTCGTTAATAATAAATAAAATATTATTAAAATTAATTAACTTAATTTCTATAACTTTACGGCCTATAATTAAAATATTTTCAAAATTTTAATTATTCCTTTTAATCCGAAACGGATATTTCTTAATAAGCCAGATATTACGAAATAAAAAATAAACGCGTTCGAAAATTTCGTAATAAAAATCCCGAATAACGTAAGGCCTATTTTACGCAAAAATATAACGGAAATAAAATTTACGTTACAGGAAAACACAATATTTAATTAAAAACAAATCTCGGAAAAAAACGGTATTAATATTATACGTATTATTTTTCGAACGACAAAAATTACTAGTAAGCTATAAATTATAATATTCGCCCTTTTAATTAAATATTTTTTACGTTTTTTCCCTGGCTTTTATAAAAACTAGATTTAATATTATAATCGAATTAATAAATACTTAATTTAATATTATAAAACGTAATATTTAATCGAAATAAAGCATTTTTTTACTATAATTACTTTAACCAGCCTTATAAAAAAATTAATAATATCGATATTAACCGTTTAATATAACCAATATCGCTATAACGTATAATATATAAAAAGCATAAATAAACCTAAGATTTTTTTAAAAAAACGGCAATAATTTCGAAATTTTTTATAGACAAATACGGTATTACTTAACAATTAACTATTATTTATAATAAAATTAAAAAACTTATGGTTTTACGGAATGTTATCTACGTTAAAAATATTTTTAAAATTATAATTATCGGAAAAAAAAAATTTCCTTTAACAAACCTCAATTAAAACCGCGCCACCTATAAAATAATATGAATAAATTATATTCCAAATTGAAAAATAAAATATTTACGAATTATCTACTAAATTATTTACGTTATTAAATAACGTATTATTAACAAATAACGATAAAAAAAATTTATTAAATAAATCCCTATTTATTAACCCGTTTTGAATAAAACTCTATAATTCCTTCCTTATTTATTTAACGTAATTAAAATACTTAAAATCTATATTATACGCGATAATCTCGAATTCGGCGGTAATTAACAGGGAATATATATATTTTATAAACTCGGTAAATTACGTTTTTGAAAAAAAAGTTTTAATCGAAATATTTTTAATAGTTTTATATACGTTAAACGTTTTTTTTTACAAATAATTTATATCGGATACGTAATTCTTATAGGAATAACGCAAATATACGAACGTTATATATATAAAAAAATAAAAGGTTTAAATAAATAAAACTTCGGCAATTTTTAATATAATTACGTTATTTTATTTAAAAATTAACAATTTATCTTTAAAGTTATTTACGTTATATATATTCCGTTTATATTATTAAATTAATAAATACGTATAAATATATAAAAAAAAATTATTTATATATAAAATAAAGTAAGAACGGAAAGAAATTACCCTTTCATATTATATAAATTAGTTATTTCGGTTTAATTAGCCTGTATTTTCCGGATATAACTAATTATTTTTTAATTTTTATAAATAAAATAAAAACGTTTCGAAAACCGATAAAATTATTTTTCTTTAAATTTATATAATATTTAAAAAATCTTTCAATATACGTTATAAATACCGTCGATAATACTTTCGTTTTTATTAACTATATTTAACGAAATCGAACGGCATTTATTATATAATATACGTTTTAATTTAAAAAACCGGGAAACTTTTATTTGTTACGTTTATAAAATGTATTAACCGAAATAAAATAAAAATCCGGTTAATATTAATTACGAATTAACAAAAAATATTAAATAATACTAAATATTATTATAACGTTTTGTAAAATCATTTTATTTTATAATATTAATTAAAATAAAATATAAATTACTTTAATTTTTTTTAAATATTTATTTATAATAACGGATAAAGGCAGTAATAAAATTCCACATAATAAAACCGTATCGAAACGTTATATTACGAATATAATTTTAAATATTAAAATTATCGTATTAAAATATAATATCGTTTTATTATACTTAATTAAATAACGAAATTTATTTTAATTAATATTATATTATTATAAAGGATATAATACGGTTACTTTAACTTTTTTTAATAACCGGTTTATATCTTTATTTAACGTAATATAACTTTCGTAAATACCTAAATCCTTTAATATTTCGATTTTATTCCGTAATATACCCGAAATTAATAAAAACCTACTTAATAAATAAAATAAATAACTGCCGTTAATTTTAAAAACAATGCTAATTATAATAACTAAAACTATAAAAAAATACGTAAAAATATCCGGATCGTTATTATTACGAAACCGTTTCGTTTTCCGTTTTATATCATATAATTACCACTTTTTTTTTAAATATATAATTACCCGGTTTAAAAATATAAACCAGTTAAAAGTTAACGTTTTTACAAACCGTTAACCCTTATCTAAAGTAATATAAATTATGTTAATATCAAATAATAAATCTTCCGGTAAATAACGGAATCCAGGCCTTTTTATAAAAGTTACAAACTTCCCGTATAATATATTATAATATTTGCGTATAATAAAGTCCTAACTAATAAAAGTTATAAATTCTTATTAACTTTCGCATATTAATAACTTATCGCGTATTCCTTTTTTTTAATACGTTAATTAACCAGTTAATTTAAATAATCGAATTAATAACTCGGTTTATATCGTCGTAAAAAAGTTAATTACGAATAAAATATTAAACATTATATTAATTTTTTAATATTAATATTAAAAATTTAATATACGCGTACGTATATTTTGTTTTAAAGGCGCAACGTAATAAAACTAAGAAAATTCGGATTTATTATATTTTAATAACAGTAACAAAAACGTAATAAGTTCGGGTTGCAACTATTATATACGTTAAGATTTAAAAGTGGTAAACGGGTTTTAATTAAAACTAAAATAGTATTAATAATAAACTATAATCGAAATAACCGTATAAATATATATATAAATATAGAAAACGTTTAATTATTAAATTATTATAGATTTTTGTTTTTTTAAAAAGGTAAATATATTAAACGGACCCCTTTTTTGCATCACTATAACTTAGGCCTTACTAACTCGTTAAGGGTATTTAGGATTTAATTAGTTAATTTTTAACGTTATAAAGCGGTATTTAAGTAATTTCGAAAAAATTAGAAAACGAACTAAGAAGGCCTAAGCCAGCTAAGGTAATATTCGTATATTAGTTTTTTATATAAAAGCCAGACATTACTTTTTTTATACCTATTACCGACCCGCCACCATTTTAATTCCCTTATAATACTTACTACTTATTTTTAAATAACTTAATAATATAACGTCTTTTAAAAAACTTTTATAATTTATTTTAATCCCTATTAGTTTTAAATAAGAAAAGTAAAACCCGTTTAATTTTGTAATTTTTCGTTGCGAAGATACGTATAAGTAAAATATAAGGTATAAGAGGGGGATGTAACTGTAAAAAGAAAAAAGGGGTCGCCTAAAGTGTTTTAAAAGGTTTAGCCCTATAGCGCACTTTATAGCTCACCATATAGCGCACTTTATAACGCACCCACATAGCGCTTTGCTTAACAATAACGAAAAGAACGATTAATATCTTAACGCGTATATATCGTATTACGATGATTTTTATATGGTTTTTATCGCTTTAATTAATTTATGGAAAAAGAAATTATGATAATAAACGGGCCGTCGGAAATATAACGGGCCGGTGGCAGGTGTAAAAAAACTAATGTGCGAATAGCACAACTCTTAATTAAACATAAGGGGTGTCTATCGACAGCGACTTCAGATCGTGGGATCCTGTACGATGATGCCACACCACCATGCGCGAAACACGGTCGGTCAAAAAGTCTTCGGCTGTCCTGGCCGAATTCGAACGACGGTAGGCGCTCTGTTGTGGGAAAGTCACCCTCGCCCGGGGGAGCTGCGCACGCATACACATCTGAAGCCCGCTTTGTCCACATGTCGCTTTGGGACGTTGAGATGCACCATCGCCTGGCAGCCTCGGGATCCAATGGTAAGCCCATCCGAGCGCGTACGCCGCCAACCCTAAGCATACCTCTCCACTGGAACCCGCAACGGTTGGAGGTTAAGGACAAGGACCTGCTCCAGTACTGTAGGTTCATCTGCAGTTGTGTCCCGCGTGAATTGGAGAGTTAAAAACTTCCGTACCCTAGTCCAACATGCTGCGTCCCAGGCTCTCCCGACCCTTGGCCATGACCCCACCGACCTCGGCAATTTCCTTCTTAGCATATCCCTATCGAATAACACACCCTCTGCCACAGCAGTTCTCCGGTCACTGCTTGCATTTTCCTCGCTTCACCGCTATGGTGTCCAATCTCAAGCCGGCGAACTGAAAATTTCCGCTCTCGGGGCATTGGCAGCTGCGGCCCAGAGCGGAGACCTTGGCACCAAGGAAGCAGTCCAACATGTCGCCACAGGCATGTTGCTGTATTCTTTTGAGGTATATCATACATACCGAGCTCGGCCCCCAAAGTCTCACAGCATGCTAACCTCGGACCCCACTTAATGAATGACCCTAACAATGAATAGCTGTTTTCACCTAAACGCGCGATATTTAAAAATTAATAACAAATTAACAAAAATACTTATAAGAATAAATTTAATATTATAAGAAAATACGTTATATATTTTATATAATATATATTATTTACGTGATAATATAACCGTTTATTAATGTATAATATATAATAGAATACTATTAAATAATATATTATTTAATAAATAAATAAAAATAATAATACCTTAATATATAATAATATTTTTATATAAATAAAACATTAACAATATAAAAATTTATATATAATTAAGGTTGATATATTAAAATAAATATTTTTATAAGGTTTTTAAATTTATAAATTAAATTTTATTATTAATATATATATATACTATTTAAATATTAATATTTAATTATTTAACCAATTAAATTAAATTAAAATATTTTTAAATTAAAGTTTATATAACATTATTAATCTTATTATAATAATATATAAAAACCTTA
>QJNZ01000980.1:0-31963 GCA_004155055.1 Monosporascus sp. CRB-8-3
TATTTCGTCGAGTTATAAGTAAATATAAGAATTTACTTATTATTTGAATATATAGTTATAACTTTACTAAAAACGGTTAGATCTTGATGCAATTTTATAAAGGCTTTGCCTATACCGTTATAAACCTGTTTACAAAGTTATATTAAATTATATAAAGGTTTCGTAAAGTTATAGCCGATTTAGTAAATGTGGGTCCGACTGTCCCGTTCGCTTGTTTGTCCCGTTCGCTTATGTATTACGTTAACAGTTATTACCGCATTTTTAATAATAGATATAGAATTTTAAATAATAAATTTTATTAAATTATATATAATTATAAAATATATTTATTAAAAATGTTATATTATTTATAATATTATACGTTATCGTATATAAAAATATAAGGAAACTAGGTAAAACTTTTAATATTTAAAATATTATTCATTGAGTTTTATAACTTGAATAAACATGTTTGAAATGTTCTTAAAAATACTAGTGTTATTTTAAAAAGGAATACGAATTAAAAGAATTAAATAAATTAAACGTAAAAGAAAACATCTGTAAAAAGATTATCATTAAATTATATATCTTAAAAGCCTTAAATATATCCTTAGAATTAATTTTAGAGTTAAAGTTAACTTTAATCTAAAAAGGTAAAAATAAATGTAATTTATAATTTTTTTAACTTATTAACTTTAAATAATAATAATGACTGTTTTAATGATTTTAAAGATATTAATTAAGTTATTCGAAACGTTTACGAATATAAACAGGTAATTAATATATTAAATAATAATATTAATGAATTATTTACTATTATAAATAATGATTTACTTTTAAAGGAAGCTATAAAAAGTTTAAACTAAACGATATAATTTAAAGTTATTTTTATAAAAATAAAGGAAAGTTTTTTACGGGAAGTTTTTAAATTTACGCTATTTAATAAGGTTATTTAAAAATATTTCATAATGCTAAATAAATAAAAAAGAAAATGCGTTTATAAAAAGGTTAAAGAAATATAAAATATATATTAACGTAAAAGAATATATATAGATAGAAAAAGAATTTATTATAATAAAATCGTAGTAAGTACGATCAAAGTAGTATATTAAAGGATTTTAATAATGTTTACCGTTTTTCTCAAGTGATATATATTTTAAATAAATTTTATTATTACGTATTTTCATGGTAAATAAACAAAATATGGATATAAATTAGTTTTTAATATTAAAAAAATATTGAAATCTTTCCTTATATAAATTATTCATCTAATAAATTTATTATACGATTTAAAATAAGCCGGAATTACTTGATAAGAAAGGGTATGCAAGGTCGTTAGGTTCAAGCCGTATTATCCAGGCTGAGCCAAAGACACGAAGTAATTACACCAATAATTAACACGATAGATACTCTACCCAGTATCTTCGAACACGGCAACTATTAATGGTTTTCACGGTGAGATCTTATAGTATTTATTAAGAATTAATTATAATTACGTTATAAAATATAACAGCGCAATTAATAAAAAAAGTTACAACATATATATGTAATAAAGAATAATATTTTCGATTAATATTAATAAATTAACTATAACTTTTATAATATTAATTTAAGGAAAGTTTAGACATAATTTCTTATTTAAATAATAAAAATATTTTAAAGAATTACTTAAATATTTAAACAGTATAATAAATATCTTTTTACAGTACTAGAACTTACGAAAAAGTTATTTATATTATAAATATAATAATTTAAAATTATTTAACATAATATATATTAGATTTATAAGTAATAAAAAATTAATAAAATTTAAGATATATTACATACTTTTTAAATATAATATTATTATTAAATATATTACGGAAATGAAATATGTAACAATAAAAATAATAATTATAGAAATATTTAAAATAAAGAATTTCTTAATAAAGTTAAAGTTTATATATAAAAGTGCGGTGTTTATATTAAAAGATAATATAAAGACATTTAAATTAATAAAAGAAATATAAAAAATAATAAAAGTTATATTCGAAGTAAATATTACTACGTATATTATAACATCCGAAAAGGAAATAATAATTTTTACTGTATAATAAATAAAAATAATTGTATTAACGGATTATAAAAGGGTTACAATTAATGTAAAATTTAATTAAAGTAATTAATAAAAAATACTTCCGTTAAATTCCTTTTATACGAAAAAAAAGGCGTTTCTGTATTAACATTTATTTTTCGTTATAAAATAATAGTAACGGCGGTTTTTTTAATAATTACTCGAAAATATCCTTTTATTTATTAATTTTAACGTTTAAATTTTTAATAAAATTACTTGTTTATCCATACTTATAACTTTTAAGATTAATTTTTATTTAAAGAAATTAATATTTTTCATTAACCGGAAAAAAAGTTTCTATAACCTTTTATAAAGAAAAACTTAAAAAATAACGATTAAAATTATTTATTAATACTATTATTGGAAAATAAATCCGATTATTAAAGTTATAAAGTTTTTAACGTAATAAGTTAACGTATATAAAACGTTTTCTTATATTAACACCTAATTACGTCCGGAATATTTCGAAAAAAATAAACCCCGTATTCTAGTATAACTATAAAAAACGGTAAAACGAAAAGGACGGTGTTTTTAATATTACGGTAAATTACGTAATTTTATTATAAGTAACAATAATAAATATAAAGATTTAAATCGTATATAAATTAAAAACTTTAATAATTTTTTAATTAAATTTTTAAAAGTTATAAATTTAATTTTAAAAATTACGTAAATAAAGTTATTAAATACAAAAAGGCGTATCGGTAATTAATATTAAATATAAAAGATATCAGTTATATTGTTATATTCCGCTAGCTACTAGTACGTTTTCTATGTGTACAAATTTAATATAACTTATTAATAAAATATATATTATTCGATTAAAAGAACGTTTTCCGTATATAAAATACGTTTAATACCTTTTATTAGCTGATATACGTTTTTAACGCTTTAAAGTATTTAAAGCGTTAATCGTTATACAAGGTCGTTAGGCTTAAGCCGTATTATCTAAGCTAAGCTAAAAATACGAAATAATTATACTAATTATTAATACGATAAATACTTTACCTAATATCTTCGAATACGATAATTATTAATAGTTTTTACGGTAATAATAAATTATATACCTCGGTTACGAAAACCTTTATTTTAAAACCAACTATTACATCCCCGTAAATACGTATTTTCTCGATTAATATCGGTTAAAAGGCTTATTTACGTAATGCCGACAAGTTTTAACCCTAATACACCTTATGCCCTTTAGCTAGTTCGGCAAAGGGAAGCTCTTAGAAAACAGATAATAACTTAAAAGATATTAATCTTTTCGTAATAAACCGTAAATCCGTATAAAATAACTGCTTTACCACCTTTTATTAATCTTACAATTAAAAAGTTAAATATTAACTAGGAAAAAAAGCTAAAAACTTCAAATTAACTACTTTTAACCTTAATCGATCTTATTATCTTTTTTTAAATCCTTATTAATTAAAATAATTAAAATATACCGGATAATTCCTATTACAAAATACCGGTATTCCGTAATTATAAAATCTTTACGAAAAACGTTTTATTAAAAATTTCTAAACATTATAAAGTTTTAAAACTAACTAAAAACATTAATATTTCCGTCGATCCAACCGATTTTTCCTAAAAGAATTTAATTTTATTTTTAATTTTCGAATACGATTTAATTTATATAAATAAAAATTATTAACCTTATAAAAAAATTACTGAAAAAGTTAAATATAAACGGTAAAAGGTTTAAAAACGTCGAAATTTAACTTTTAACTTAATATAACGAAAATTACGAGCAATAATTTATCCGGCTATTCCGGATTACGAAAACCGTCCAGAATTCGGTCAGGAATAGTCGTTAATAAGGGCTGTAAAAAGGTTAAAGTTTGGTAAAGCTTAGTAACCGATAGCATAATTTATCCATTTATTTAATTTAGTTCTACGGTTACGTTTTCTCTAGGGAGAAATATATCGTTTATAAACGCATAATTTATTTTAATTAAACTTTTTTTACGGCTTTTTATAATTAATAATTATATATATTTATATACCGTAATATCATTTATACAAGGTAAAGTGCTATTAAGGTATTTAGCTATATACATACAGGGAGCTGATTTATTTACTAAGTATATGCACAAACTGGTTTTATAAACGCGACCGGGGAGCACCTTTTAAAAACCGTCCCTTCTTAGCTAAGGGCCGGAAAAACGTAATGCGGGTTATATGATATAGCAATTAACGGTAAGATACACCCGATTAATTAATTAATTCCCAACGCCCCTAATCATAACTAGTTCCCAGCCACCCCTCAATTGTCGCCGACACGGTGGCGGGGCCGAAGCCCCAATTAGTCTAGCTCCTTTTAAGCTGGCGTCACCTTACCTCAGCTAGCTCAGGCCTCCCTGGCTCGTTTCCTAACTTTTTCAAAGTCACTTAAATACCGCTCCATAACGCTAAAAATTAACCAATCAAATCCCAAACACCCCTAACGAACCAGTAAAGCCTAAGTTATAATTATGCGAAAAAGGGGTCCGTTTAATGCATTTGTTTTTTTTTAAAAACGAAAATCTATAATAACTTAATAACTAAACGTTTCTTATAATTATATATATATTTATACGGTTACTTCGATTATAACTTATCACCAATACCATTTTAGTCCTAATCAGAACCCGTTTACCACTTTTAAACCCTAACGTATATAATAATTATAACCCGAACCCGTTACGTTTTCGTTACCGTTATTAAAATATAATAAATTCGAATTCTCCCAGTTTTACCGCGTTACGCCCTTAAAACAAAATATACGTACGCATATATTAAATTTTTAACATTAACATAAAAAAATTAATATAACGTTTAAAAATTTTATTCGTAATTAGGTTTTTTACGATAATATAAATTAAGCTATTAATTTAACCGCTTAAATTAACCGGTTAATTAACGTATTAAAAAAAACAAATACGTAATAAACTATTAATATACGAAAATTAACAAAAATTTATAACTTTTATTAATTAAGACCCCGTTATACGCAAATATTATAATATATTATACGGGAAATTTATAACTTTCGCAAAAAAACCTAAATTCCGCCGTTTACCGGAAAATTTATTATTTAATATTAATATAATCCATACTACTTTAAATAAAAGTTAACGGTTTATAAAAACGCTGGTTCCTAACTAATTTAAACTTTTAAACCAGGTAATTATACACCTAAAGAAAAAATGGCAGTTATATAATACGAAACGGAAAACAAAACGGTTTCGTAATAATAACGATCCGGATATTTTTACGCATTTTTTTTTTATAATCCTAATTATTATAATTAAAATCGTTTCCAAAATTAACGGCAATTATTTATTTTATTTATTAAGTAAGTTTTTATTAACCTTAAATATATTACAAAATAAAATCGAAATATTAAAAAGTTTAAATATTCGCGAAAATTATATTACGTTAAATAAAGATATAAACCAGTTATTAAAAAAAACTAAAATAACCGTACCGTATCTTTTATAATAATATAATATTAATTAAAATAAATTTCGTTTTCTAACCAAATATAACAAAACGATATCGTATTTTAATATAATAATTTTAATATCCAAAACTATATTCGTAATATAACGTTTCGATACAGTTCTATTATACGGAACCTTATTACCGCCCTTACCCATTATTATAATTAAATCCTTAAAAAAAATTAAAGCAGTTTATATTCCACCTTAATTAATATTATAAAATAAAATAATTTTACGAAACGTTATAATAATATTTAATATTACCTAATACTTTTTATTAATTCGTAATTAACACTATCCGAACATTTTTCCTTATTTCGGTTAATACGTTTTATAAACGTAATAAACAAAAATTTCCCGGCTTTCTTAAATTAAAACGTATACCATATAATAAACGCCGTTCGATTTCGTTAAATATAATTAATAAAAACGAAAATACTATTAACGGTACCTATAGCGTATATCGAAAAATTTTCCAAATAACATATAAATTTAAAAAAAAAATAATTTTATTAATTTTCGAAACGTTTTTATTTTATTTATGGAAATTAAAAAATAATTAATTATATCCGGAAAATATAGGTTAATTAAACCGAAACAGCCGATTTATATAATAAAAAACAGTAATTCTTTTTTATTCTTACCTTATTCTATATATAAATAAATTTTTTATTTATATTTATACATATTTATTAACTTAATAATATAAACGGAATATATATAACGTAAATAACCTTAAAAGTAAACCGTTAATTTTTAAATAAAATAACGTAATTATATTAGAAATCACCGAAATTCCATTTATTTAAGCTTTTTATCCTTTATATACATAACGTTTATATATTCGCGTTATTTTTACAGGAATTACGCATCCGATACGAACTATTTATAAAGAAAACGTTAAACATATACGGAACTACTAAAAATGCCTTAATCAAAATTTTTTTTCGAAAACGTAACTTATTAAGTTTATAAAATATATATGCTCCCGGTTAACTACCGCCGAATTCGAAACTATCACGTATAATATAATTTCTAAATATCTTAATCGCGTTAAATAAATAAAAGAAAAATTACGGGATTTTAATTAAAACGGGCTAATAAATAAGGGTTTATCTAACGAAAATCTTTTATCGTTATTTACTAACAATACGTTACCCGGTAATATAAATAATTTAATAAATAATTCGTAAATATTTCGTTTTTTAATTAAAAAATATAACTTATTTATATTACTTTTTAAACGGCGCGGTCTTAATTAAAACGTACCGAATAAAACCTTCTTATCGGATAACCGTAAGGCCGGAAATATTTTTAATACGGACGATATTCCGTAAGGCGATAATTTCCTTAACCTTATTATAAATAATAATTAATTATTAAACGATATTATTTTTATCGATAAAAAATTTTAAAGTTATTACCGTTTTTTTTAAAAAACTTAAGTTTATCTATACCTTTTACATGTTATACGTTATAACGATATTAATTATATTAAACGGTTAATACCGATATTATTAAATTTTTTTTATAAGGCCGGTTAAAATAATTATAACAAAAAAATACTTTATTTCAACTAAATATTACGTTTTATAATATTAAATTAAGTATTTATTAATTCGATCTTAACGTTAAATCTAGTTTTTATAAAATCCAGGGAAAAAACGTAAAAAATATTTAATCGAAAAGGTAAACATTATAACCTGTAATTTACTAACGATTTCCGTTATTCGAAAAATAATATATATAATATCGATACCGTTTTTTTCCGAAATTCGTTTTTAATTAAATACCGTATTTCCCTATAATGCAAATTTTATTCCCGTTATATTTTTACGTAAAATAAACATTACGTTATTCGGGATTTTCGTAACGAAATTTTCGAACGCACCTATTTTTTATTTTGTAATTTCTAACTTACTAAAAAACATCCGTCTCGGATTAAAAAGGATAGCTAAAATTTTAAAAATATTTTAACTGCAGGCCGTAAAATTATAAAAACTAAGTTAGTTAATTTTAATAATACCGTACTTATTACTAATAACGAAAATAGGTTTAACTGGTTAAATATAACAAAAAACGAAAAATAATTTATAAATAACTTTAATATAACTGCCCGAAAAGCTTTTAATATCAAGTTTATTAAGGATAATTTAACTTCGGATAACTATAATACCTTGGATACGAAAAAAAGTTATAATTTTATAATACAAATTATAAATAATTCGGTAAACGGTTTTAATTAAGACAATCCGTTATCGACTACGTTATCGTCGGATAAATAAAATAAGAATTCGTCGGACGAAAACAAATTATTATTATAACTCTTTATCTTTTTATTATTTCTATATTTTGTTAAAACTAATACGGGGATTTTGCTATACCTTTAATATTAATATAATTAAATACTATATAGTTTTAATTAATTACATTTTATTTATATATTCTATTTATAATAATACTATATAAATCCTTTATATTAAAATAAATTAACGTATTAATAATATCGTATTACATATAATTAAATATATTATATAATTTCGTATTAACTTATATATCTTATTTATAATTAATTTACTAGCTAATATTCTTACGTATTTATTAAGATTTCTTTATTTTATTCTGCCTTTTCTTACGTATTATCGTAACCTGTACATTAATAACTTTTTCCACATTTTCGGAACCTAAAATTTTATTTGTCCTAAACGTAATATCCGCATTTAAATCTTTTTGGAAATTTTTATTCGGATTATATAACAATACCGAATATTTAAAAATTACGTATAAACATTTTTTATTACGTTTTTATGCGTAATTTGCACATTTATCGCCTATATAATCCCGTAAAGTATAATATCTATAAAACGGTTATATAATATATACTTCTTAATTAATCAACCCGGTTTATAAAGTTATAAACCTTTTTTCGTATTATTTATAAAGTATTCGATTTATATATCCTTTTCACTAAATTATAAAAACTATAATTAATCGAAAATCCGTAACTAATTTAATAATCCAATAACTTATAAAACCGGTATAATCCGTTATAATATAAATCTTATTTTGCCGGTTATTATTATTTAAAATATTCCGAATTATATTATTAATATTTAATATTTATATAAATGTTACGTTTTTATATAATAAAAAGTCTTATTTATAATATAAGCCTTTCGTAATACTATTAAATTCGTAAATCTTAATTAATTATAGGATTTTTTTAATTAATATATATTTTTATTAATACTAAAACGTAAAATACTTATAATCTTTTAATTTTCCTTTATATTAATATAAGTTTATAATATATACCTAATATCTAAAATCGGTTACGTATAATATATATTTTTCGTAAAAAATATCTTATATTTTAAAATAATCGAATATTATATAAATAATACGAAAACGCTTTAATTAAAACAAAACCGTAAAATACGTTATGCCGTAAATTTTAATAATAACTTTTGTTATTTTTTAAATTAAGCTTTTATTACCTATTCTTAAGGTTATTTTAATAATAATTACGGTTATTTATAAAATCGGCCTTTCGTTACTTATTTTTAAAGTTATTCTAATAATAATTCCGGTTATTTATAAAATCGGGTTTTTATTACTTATTTATAAAATTATTCTTAAAAGGCATTATTAATAAATTTAATTACCTTTTTTTATTTAACCAGGGGTTTAAAGTTTGCCGGGCCTATTTAACGTTTATTATTTAAGGTATTATTAATAACTATATTTAATATATTATTAAATATATCGGTAAAGTTATTTATATTCCGTATTATAATAAATATATAAAAATATATATTATAATAAAGATTTTAAGTATTAAATAAAAAAAAACGGATTAATAATAATTATTATATTATAAATAAATTAAATTTAAATATTATAATATAATAAAATATAAAAAGGTATATAAAATAATTATAAAGTAAATAATAATAAAATAAATAGTAATAATTATTAAATAGCTATAATAGTTTTATTTAATATATATTTAACTAAAGGAATTCTATAGATTACATTAAGCAAATCGTAAAAAAAAAAAAAGTATCGTATAATTTATATACAGTTACTAATTCCTTCCCTATATATTATTACTTCGTTATAGAAAAAAACATTATTAACTTTTAAGTTAATATCTAACAACTTATATAAACCTAATTATTTATATATTTACAACTATATAATTCTAAAGTTCGTATATATCTTAATTCTAATTATATATATTACCTTCGGATTTTCTTATAACCTATTAATTATCCGTAAGCTTTATTTATATACTATAAATCCCTCCATATTTTATATTATTACTAACAATATACCTAAATACCATTTAATATACAAACTTCACTTTATTCCATATATTTCATATCTTATATTTTTATTTTTATTTTTAATTAATATAAAACAAAACCGGTAAATATATATTACCCCCAGATTTCTTATATATTAATACTTTTTATATAATACCTAATATTAAGCCATTATTATAATAACATTATTACCATTTAATAAAGTAAAATATAATAATTACGTTTATAATTTATATAGCTATATAATAAAAAATTAAAATATATATAAAAATATAAATATTATTAAGTTAATTTTTAATATAACTTATATCAATTACGGTATTAATTTCCTTAAGTTAACCCCAGTTATATATACTATCTTTCCAGACCTTATATCGATTAAAAAATTATTTTTAATTACCGTTATAAAATTATTTAACAAAGTTACGGTACTATAAAGTTTTAATAAAATAAAGTTTATTAAATTATATTAAAAAACGTAATTTACTTACCGTTATATATACCTTAACATATATTTTATTAACGATAATATCGGAAATATATTTTAATAAATATTCGGGAATTTCGGTTATATATATATAACTTACAAAACGTTAATAAAAAACGTATTTATATATAATAACGGCTTTTAATACCCGTTTTTACCAAATTTAAAAAAAATAATAAAATAATATAAAACTTTATTCGTTTTTTTTATTATATTAGAATATAGCAATAAAGTCGACGATATAAAAAATACAAATCACTAAATAATAAGTTTTTAAAACCGTAAAGCAAATATCCTTTATATTATAAATTTAACCGGCGTTTATTTTTTAAAAACCCGTATAATTCGGGCCGTTTAACGTTTTCGAATATTTATACATAATAATAATTTATATAATATAAATAATACTGAGGATATAATAATTTCATAATTCCGATTAAAAATATAAAATTGCAATATATCGTATAATATATACTATATAAACGTTATCTTTATAATATTAAACGAAAAGAAAATCCGTAATTACAGTTACCTAATTAGCAATTAAATAACTATATACAAAAATTAAATTCGAAAATACCGTAACATATTCGGTACTAATTCCGAGAACTTTAATAACTACCTAAAATATCTTACTGTTACTATATAGATATGGGATTTTAAAGCAAAAAACTTTTAACTCCCACCCGGGACCCCAGCTATACCGATAAAAAAAAACGGTACTAAAAAAAAGGAAATTCGTACCCCTACGCGTCGTTTATCTCGGATAACGAAATCTTAAAAGCCGCAACCAAAAATACCAGTAAACCCTAGATCCTTAAAAAGAACGTAACAAAGTTCTAATTAAAATCTGCTATAAAACTGGGATTTTAAACATTTCGAACTAATACTTAAAAAAAAACGGATACCGGAACAACTATATACTTAACGAATAAATAACTTTCCTAATATTAACGAAAAATTATCTACATTATCTATTTACCCGCATAATTAATCCCTTATACCAACTAATTAACCTAAGCCAAGGTACCCTAAAGGTTAAAAAGGATAAAAACATTTTAAAAACTAATATAATAAATTCGAAAAAAAGGACCGGAAAATAAAATTTAAGAAATTTTAATTCGGTATAATAAATCGAGAACTATAAATTAAAAAAAAATATTTACTAATAACTATAATAAATTCCAATTTAAAACGCGTAATATATATATTCATTAATTTTCCTAATTTAAAAAGTCCACTATATATCTGCTATAGCATATAATTAATCCGGATTAAAAAAAACTAATATCTATATATAACCTAACATATTAAGAACTAACGAAATAACGAATATAATAAATAAATAATATTATTAATAACTTTAACTAACATTACGTAAATATATATATTTATCGCGTTTTAAAACCATAACGCCACGTCAAAACCGAACATATTTTTTATTATACGTCCTAATCAAAATTATCTAAACCTCGTTTTCTGCTTTTTAACCTAATATTACAATTAACCTCCAACCTACCACTATTACTATTATTAAACAAATACCGTTTACTCCTAACGCGCAACTCCCTAACCTTAATAAGGATTACTACTTTAAATCCAGCTTCCGATATATTATTTAAAACGTTAAACTATATATTATTATATTTTAATAACCCCGACGATTCCGGTAACGATATAAAAATAAACGAATTATATAAATATAAATACGGTAACGAAAACGTAACTAACAAATTAAAAATATTAGGAAATAATAAGCTCTATACTAACGTTATAAATAACAGGGATAAAATAAATTCCTAATTAAAATTATCTAATATATTATAAACTATACGTATAATTACAGGCGTTATTATAACTAAAATTATAACTTTAAATCGCAAAAATATATAAACCGCATACCGGGTTAATATTTAAATTGTAAAATTTACTATTAAATTATCAATTACTAATTTAAATCGGGCAGCTATATATAATATACTTTAATTAAAACCTAACGT
This sequence comes from Monosporascus sp. CRB-8-3, assembly GCA_004155055.1. NCBI lineage: Eukaryota > Fungi > Ascomycota > Sordariomycetes > Xylariales > Monosporascus > Monosporascus sp. CRB-8-3. The sequence goes on from QJNZ01000980.1 coordinate 12,393, forward strand.
AATTTACGGCGGTTTCGCGATTTTTTCCGAAATTTATCGAACTTATAACGCAACAATAATCCGTAACCTATATAAATCGGTTCGAAATATAAAAATATAACGCCTCTATTTTCGATTAAGCAAATTACGCTATTTACGAAAAGTTTCCCGTATTTTCCGTAAAATAACAAATACGGTTTTTTCGTAAATTAAACGTAACGCAAATAAAAAACGGTTTTTTAAAACGTTTTAATATTATTATTTATTAAATCCGGAAACCGTTTTAATTAATTTAATTACATTATAAACTAAATAAAAACCTTAAATTTCGTTTAACTTTTTTAAAAACGTATTAAATAAAAACCGTTTAAATTTAATAAAAATAAATATCTATTTTGCCCTTTTACTACTAAACGGAAATAACCGTACAAAAAATAATTTATTTACTTATTATTTATATTAAGATTTTATTATTTCTTAAGCAACTATTTTTAATAAACCGGCTTTTAACTATTTCTACGCAAATATTTTCAAATTTAAAAATTCGGGTATATAAATAAAATTAGGCGTATATAAATTACAATAAGGCCTAGTTAAAATAAAATTATGAAGGTCCTTTTTTAATATAATAACTTTATCTTTTTTTAAATATATTAAAATCGCCTTATATACATATTTACCGTTAAATAACGTATACTATCGAGGTTTTATTTTTATGCGGTTCCGTAAATTAATATTAATTTATTTCGGAAATTTATAAATAATAAGAATAATATCTGGATTAATCGAAAAATAAAATTAAAATTCGATAACTACCTTATCCTAATCGGGATTATCCGTAATAGATTACGTATTATTTTTCTTATTATTTAAATCTATTACCTTAATTTCCATTACAACTTTTATATTCTTATAAATGGTATAATTCGTAATTTACCGGGCCTAAGTTTTTTTCGTTATTTTAACCTTTTTTATAGTAAATAACTCGGTTTTACACTTATTAAACGTTTAATAAAGTATAAATAATATAACTTATTTATAGCTAATTATATTTAATCGTTTATAATTACAAACCGCTTAACTAAATTATTATTATAAATCCTTTATCGAAAAACTTTTCGGTATTTCCTATTATATTATTCAATTAATATCCGGAATATTTATATTTAATTTAAAAACAACAGTAAATATAACTATATAAATAAAATTATTAAGTTTTTTTAATTTGTTATATATACGAATTTAATTACCATAAAACACTTTAAAGTTATAAAACTTAATAACCGTTTTTATAACTTTCGGCAAATACCCCTAATCCGCTAGCGTTTTAATTAAGTAATTATAAATATTTATAAATTTTACCTTATTATTAATATAAACAATAATCTTAATAATAATACATAAATTGTTAAATTAAATTCTAAAATTATTACTTAGTAATTCGGAAATATTCATTATTAAAAAATTTAAATACGCCTAATTCGAATATTAACCTTTAAATATAAAAAAAACAATAATATCGATTTCAGGCCAATTAATACTGAAACGTCGGACCTCCGTCTTATAGCTATATTTAGTAAAACCACTAATTTAACAAAAGCTACTATATTTCGCGATTTTTTTCTTTATAACGCTACTGGCAGTTACTATATACGCAAACTAATATATATAAATAAAAAAAATAAAACGTAAATTATAAATATTAATATATTTAAGCCGGAAATTTTTTTATTCCGATAATAAATATATTTCGTCGATTACAACCAAACTATACCGTCGTTCGAAAACAGGATTTAATATAATAAATTAAAACTAATCGCTTAATACCTATTTAAAACTAAGGATAATATAATTATACTATTTAGCGGCTATATATTCGTACATTTCCGGATTAAGTTTTTTCGTATCTGCAAATATTAGGACAAAAATAAAATACGGTACTACTAACGTAAAAATTCGTTATTTTTTAACTAACTTAACTAAGGGTACAATCTGGATAATAATTAAGTCGGTTATTAAAAAAAAGGTTTAAATAATTAAGGATTTTTCAAAACTTATTTTAATAACGAAAAAGATATTAAATTTTCCGAAAACCAAATTATATACCGTATTTACCTATTCCTTCCGTAAAATACGGCCTTACTTACCAAATATAACACTTAATATAAAGCGAACAAATTAATAACGTAAGGTTTCCGTAAAGTTATCGGCCGTATATATAATATTAACGTATAGATTTATAACGTTTATATCGGCAAGAAACCGGTAAAACTATCGGATAAAAATAAACGTTTAATTTTAAATAATTAAGTATTCGAAAAACTAAGGTATCCACTCTAAACCTTTTAATATATCATTTATATTCGGCTAATTAAGACAAAAATATATATCGGGGCTTATTATAAACAATCTTAAGCCCTATATATCATTATTTTAGCTTATAAGGTTATGTTATTATTATACTAACCCAAAAGGGGTAAAAAATTATAATATATATTAATCGGGATTTTAAGCCATTTTTTTTCTGTAATAATTTAAATTTAATCCTAATTAAAATCAGGCCTATATCAGAAAATAAAAATTTTAATTCTACGTTAAATTATATAAGTTATAACGTTAAGAACTTCGTAACTAGTATATACTGCAAAAGTTGTTATTAAAAATTTTCTCGAATTTGTATAAAAACGTACCAAACGGAGCGAAAAAATTATAACTTTTTATCAGGCCTTATTTTTAAGGTTTTGTTATTTTTATAGGTCTTTTTCTTAAAAAGGTTTAACTGGTACATTAGACCTTTACAGCTACTTCTTAATAGAAAGCCCTAGCTATAACTGCGCCGCAGGCGCAGCTACAACCTCAAAAATAGGGCCTAATCTCGATAAGGTAAGCGTTACCTAGAGGAACGGTAGCCCAAGCTAGATTTAAACCAGCTGTCTTTTAAAATCAACCGAAACAGGGTGGTAATATTATTTATAATAAAATAATATTAACGTTAATAAACCGCAAAATTTATTAATTATTATATTATATATTTAATAGTCTAATATTAAAAATCACTTTTAAAATTTTAATTAATTACAAATTAAGAAAAAATTTAACGTACGTAAAAAATAATATTTTCGTTTTAGTTATAAAAATAAATATTATATCTTATTTATTCGTCCGTTATTTTATTATCTCTTTAAATAACTTTATAACGTAAATTTAAATACTTTTTCGATTAATTTTATTATTTATAAAAAAAACGTTATTTTAAATATTTAACGAATTTTCCCCTTTAAACTATAATATTAATATTTTAATTCCGATTAAGTATAATATAATTTAATTATTAATGTTAAAATATACGTTATTAAAGTTTAAGTTAAAATAAATAAATCGAAATACGGCCTAAAAAATATTAAGTTATATATTAATTATTACGTAAAAAATAAATCTAATTTTTTTAATATTTATTAATAAAACTTAAACGAATTAAATTAACATTCGATAATAACTTTATGTAAATTATAAGCGCTTTAAAAAGATTATTTAGATTTCTTTTAAAAATTAAATTAACTAGTTTATTTATAAAGTTAAATTAAAATAATTAAATTTTCTTATTAAATTTTCTTAATTATTTTAATACCGAGAAACTATTCTAAATTTTTACCTTTTATAAAGCTATATCGTTCTCGTATTTATTAAATTAACTAATCGATAAAATCTTAATTTTTTTTCCGGTATATTATAATAATATTGTCTACAAAAAAATACCTTTTAACGAATAAAATAATAAGGTTTATAAAAACGGAATTAAATCTTTATTTTTAAACGTTCCGATAAAATCTTTTTCTTATAATAACGCTAATCTTTTTAAACTATATTAAACTTTTTTAATTCGAAAAAATCTTTATACGTTAAAAATACCTCTGGGGTATCTTTATATATATTTCGTAAAATAAATTAATATTAACAAAAACGTTTATAACGTAATATTACTTAAATTTTAAATTTAATTTAATTATTATAATTATTAACGTTTTAAATATTTTTAAGTTATAAATTATTTCGTATAACGGAATATTTATTTATATATACCTTAATACTTATATCTATTTAATAAAAACCTAATTAATTATGTTTTAAAATTATATTTGCTTATATAAGGTCTTTAAATTTAAGCCGTATTATCCAGGCTGATTATATTTTCTTATAACTTTTTATAGAAAATGTTTTAATTTTACGGAATATGTCATTTATCGGATATATATTTAACTTTTTATAGCTTTACGATAATAACGGTAAATTACGTTTATATACCTGGTTTTACGACTGAATTTCTTTTTTTATTTATTAACATATTATAACGCTCCTAATTAATATAACGTATATTTTATATAATTAATTTTCTTAAATTTTCGCAATTTATCGGCCGGTTATAATACGTACTTATAAAAAAATTAACCGTTAATTATTAAACGTAACTTTTTATATTTTATATTAGTTTCGAATAATATTTTTTTTAATCCGGAATATATAAAGGGCTTATGTTTGTTACCTATAAAATACCTTTATTTTTTACTGTTACTTTAAGTTAAATAATGCAAAAAAACTTAAAACTATTTTCATTTTAGTCGTCGGCGTAATAATTATAATAATTATGAAAATAAATGTTATTAATAATAATAATTTAAAGGACGGAAATAATTTAAATATAATAATTATAAAAAATGATTAATTCTTTATAAATAAGTTTATTTTTTTTCTTTTATATATCTTTTACCTTTATACCTTTTTAAAAAGATATTTCAACTAGTAATTAAATTATTCCGTTTAAGTTTTAACTTTTTTTATATATATTAAATAATTATTATCTTAATTAAATATTTTAACCTATCGAAATAACTTTTATATCTTTTTTTATTATGCAATAAACCTTATTTTTTAAATTTTTAATATTATATATAAAAAATAACTTTTTCGTTAAATTATACGTTTCGAATAATAATAACTTTATTTATTATTAAATCTTAAATTTCGTAAATGTTCGTAAATCGATAATTAATTGAAAAGTTAATTTATATTTTACAATTTAACTTTTATTTATTTTTTATTACGGTAATTATTATAACGTAAATTATATAACCGTATGTTCGTAAATAAACCTATTTAGATTTGTGATTAATTATTATAATACCGTTTTTATACGTTAAATAAATATAGTAAATTATATATAAATTTTATAAAAAACATACGTATTTAAAGGTACAGTTATATAAATATATTACCGTTTTCAAAATGTATACAATTAAGAATAAAAATAATTTAACGTTATTTTATATCGTAATCGTTTTTTTAATTACATTGTTTAAACGATTTATACCTCTATTTTAAACTTAAATATAAAATATTAAAAGTTTAAATTTAATACTAAAAAAAGTGATTATAACATATATTAAAATTAATAATTTTTTAAAATTTCGTTATTATATTGAATTATTTATGAAAAAAAATATTTTAATTCCTTAAAACTTTTAAGGAATATTCGAAAGTTATAATTAATATATTTTATTTTCGATTTTTAAAATAAATATCTTAAATAAAACCTAAATATTTATCGGTAACGAATATAATGGATTTATATTTTTCCGGACTTTTTCGAAATTTATAAAATTAATAATAATTTTTTAATTTAATCGGAATTTTTTTTTTAAAAAATTCGCTATATATTTATCTTTTACTTTTCGCTTTATTATATACTTAGTATTTAATTAATCTCAAACCTTTTAAAGCGATGTTTTTCGTATAAGATTATAATTAAATAATTATTTCGGATTTTAAATAATTTAATTTTAAGTGTTATAAAATACCGCTAGCAGTTTATAATATTTTTATTATTTAAAAATTATATAAATTATATAAATAATAATTATATTAATATTTTTAATAATTAATTAATCGAATTTATTTATTAACGTAATATTTATTCAATTATTTAATTAATATTTTTTTTCGGAAATATCGGAAAAATACTAGATTATATATAAATTTTTCGTAATAAATTACGTTATATAAATATAACGCTTTTAAACAGTTAAAGCTTTAAAATAATATGTTTACATTTCCGTACCTTTAAATTAGAAAGAAACTGTTTTTTACGTATATTTTATTATTTTAAGTCGTTATTTTATAATTTAAAAATTTATTAATAAAGTTAAAAATATATATCGTAAATTCTAAAATTAAATTAAATAAATTCTTTAAAAGATAAAACGTAACTTTTATTACATTACGTTAATTAAAAATTAAAAAAAATATATTAAAACCTGCTTTATTTCTTTTATAAATTAATTTTTTTTAAATAAATTTCTTTTTTAATAAACGGTAAGATTTTTTTAAAAAAAACCTAATTGAAAAATATTTAATTTTAAATATATATTACTATTCTATTATAAATACGGAAATTTATTAAAGCTTTATTAAGAAATACGTAATAATATTAAAAAAAGGTATAAACAATTTTAAATACATTTTTTAATAAATACCTTATATATTTACCTTTTTCTCCCTAGAGGAGACGTAACCGTAAAATCAAATTGAATAAATAAATAGGTTATGCTATCGGTTACAAAGCTTTACCAAACTTTAACCTTTTTATAGACTGCCCAGTTATGTAAGCCCTTATCGACGACTATTTTTAACGGAATTTTGGACGGTTTTCGCAATCCGGAATAACTAAATAAATTATCGTTCGTAATTTTCCTTATATCGATTTAATAATTAAACTTCGACGTTTTTAAACCCGTTATCGTTATTTTTTAATTTTGCTAGTAATTTTTTTATAAGCCGGATATTTTTTAATATAAATTTACGTAAAAATCGATTATTTCCGCTATTTTAAATTAAATCGTATTTAAAAATTAAAATTAAAACCCGATTTTTTTCGGAAAAGTTATTAATATTAACAAAAATATCGATATATTTTATTCGGCCGATTATTTTATTTAAATCGGATAATTTAATTAAAATTATTTCCGTCGAAATTCCGGAAATACAGAATATTAGGACTTTATATTCGGACTTAGCCGGCATGTTTTAATTGTTTTAATTAATAGGGGTTTAAAAAACCTTAAGATTAATCGAGGTTAAAAAAATCGTAAGATTAGCAAAAGGTTACAAAATACCCATTTTATACGGACTTAAAGTTTACTGCAAAAAACTTAATATCTTTTAAGTTATTATTTAAAATTTCCCTTACTAAACCAGGGCATAAGGTTTATTAAGGTCGAAGCTTGTCGGCATTACGTAATAATGGGTTTCGGGATAAAACTTTTCGCAATTAAGGTATAATTTATCGTTATTGTAAAAACCATTAATATTACCGTATTCGAAAATACTAAGTAAAGTATTTATTGTATTAATTATTAGTATAATTATTTCGTATTTTTAGTTTAACCTGGATAATACGGCTTAAACTTAACAACCTTGTATATATTTACCTTTTAACATTTTCGCTTACTAGTATTTCGATTTAAACAAAAACTTCTATAATTTTTCGGTTGTAACTTACGTTTTAAAACCTCTTTTACGGTTAAAGGTTATTTTTAACATTTTTTAATTAAAAAAGTCCGTAAATATCTCGTAAAACGTTGAAAAGGTTACTTTAACATTTTTTAATATAAATTATTAATAAATTATGATCTAATAATTTAAAAATTTAACCGTTACTGTTTAGTAACTAATTATACCGTTATTAATTTTAATTTTTTTAATTATTTAATATATGTCGGCAGATGTGGTGATATATTATTAAAGCGTTGAAAGGATTAAAAGGGCTTTGATTTGTGGCCCTAGGATTACAAGGATAAAGGAGCTGAAGCTATATCTGGCTGCTTCTCCCCCCCTTAGTTGGAAATGAGGAACCTAGAATAGAACCATAGCTTAAAGAATGTAACATAATTTGCCCATAATATATAATTCTTTAAATCCTTATAATTGCAAGGTAAAGTGCCATTGAGGTATCTAGCTATATACATACATACAGGGAGCTGATCTATTCACTAAGTACATGCACAATTGGTTTTACACAAACGCGACCGGGAAGCACCCCCCTAAAAACCGTCCCTTCTTGGCCAAAGGCCGGAAAAACGCAATGCGGGTTATGTAACACGGCAACTGACGATAAATACACCCGATTGATTAATTGGTTCCCAACGCCCCCAATCGTAACTGGTTCAAGAGCCCCCAGCCCCCCCTCGATTGTCGCCGACACGGTGGCGGAGCCGAAGCCCCATGGTCTAGCTCCTTTAGGCTGGCGCCACCTAAAGGAACGGTGGCCCAAGCTGGATTTAAACCAGCTGTCTTTTAAGACCAACCGAAACAGGGTACCCAAGCCTGTCGCAATTGAAAAAGACACCCAGACTCGCAACCACTAAGCCATTGGGCCTTAAATCCTTATAATAAAAATTAATATTATATATAAATAGTTAATTTATATAATTATCGTTTTCGTTTTTAAAATTTTTATATCGTTATTTTTAAGTTATAATCTTTTATTATTTTATAATTCATTTATTTAATTTTTTTATTAACTTTTAAATTTATTTTAATTTTTCGCAATATTTTCGTTAAGTATTAATTAAAAGTTTATTATCTTATATTTTACCTGATTTAATTAACTTAATATATTATTTCTATAAATTTCTTCTTGGAAAGAATTTTATTTTTTTAATTATTAGAAATAATAACTATAGAATTTATCTTATAAAATTCTTATTCTTTTTTAAGAAAATATCGTATTTATAATTTTTATAAATATATGTTATAAAATCCCAATTATAAACTTATTTACCTTTAATTATTATTCTAAAGATATTTGTTAAATAATTAATATTATTAATTTTTTCGCTAATCTTTTCGGAAAATATAATTATAATTAAAAAACCGCTTAAAATATTCTTTCGTATTCCTAACAGATTCGTTTTTTCGTACACAAAGTTATATTAAATTCTCTTAATTTAACAGGTTACGAATATAACTAATTAAAATTGATATTATTCTATATATTAAACATAAACGCTTTAACTTAAAATTTGCCTTTAAAATAATCCTAATTCTTAATTCGTTATAAATAATATAAAGCGTTAATAATACCGTTATTTTTATAATTAATGAAATATATAAATAAATATTATTACCCTATAACTTATGTCGTTTTATTAACAGCGAATTAATTAATAATAACGTAAATTAAATAAATAAACCTATTAATTATTAAATATAAAGAGATATTAATTATGTTATTATATTTCGCTAATTACGAATACTTTTTGCATAGGTATAAATTTAATATATCTTTTTAACGGAACATATATCTTCCGATTAAAGGGACCTTTTTTTATATATAGGGTACGTTTAACACCCCCTGCTAGCTGACAATTAGTGCTTTTAAGTACTCGTAGCTGGTATATTTAGGCAGCAGCTACTATTTAAAATAACCTTTGTTTAGGAATTATTTTTATACAGTTAAACGTATATATAAAGGCGATTACCTTTATATTTTTTTCGTTTTTCTAGAATAACTATACCTTATATACCGGATTTCTGCATTTAATTACTATAATTATTAATATTAAAACTTAATTTAATAATTTCGTATTAATTAAATATAATTAACATTTACGGTATTATCGTTTATATCGTAATATAAATCTCTATAACTAGCTCTTTCGAAAATATTTTAATTAAAGTTTTATTTACTTCGATTTCTTACGAAAAATCGTACGTTATTTCAGTAATAAATAAAGTTAATTTCTTATTCGAAAGTATTAAATAAACTAAGTTAGAAAATTTTAATTTAAATTAATAAATATTCGAAAAAATAATTACGAATAAAAGCATAATTAAAATAATATAAAAAATGGTGCGAATTTATTTTAATCGGTATTAAAACTTAGAAAAAAGATAATCCACGGTAATATATAATATAATTAGCGTACGTTAAAAATTATACACACCTTATTTCGCGTAATGCTAACGTAGTTTTAACTAATGTTCTCTTTTAATACCTTTATTTTTTAACTTTTAATAACTTAACAACATAACATCTTTTAGAAAAATTTAAGCAAAGCCTTAATCGGAAAAAAAAAATTATTTATATTTTATTCCGAAAACTCGTATCGTAATTATAACTGCTTATTTGGAAAATATAACTATAAAGAATTTTACGAACCGATTTAAATATTTTTATAATACCGTTATTCATATAATTAAAAAATATCGTAAAATTAGAAAATTTAATAACCGCGATTATTTTAAAATTAAGCCGAGAATTAATATATTAAAAAATCGATTACTCGTTAAAATCGTCCGGAAATTTTCTAAAATATACGTTAAACCTTTTTAAATAAAATTAAAAATAAAACTGGGATTTCGATATACCGCAAAACATTAATCCGCTCCCTTAAAAAATAAAACCTTTACTATTAAGATCTATCCGCCGGGTTTTTTTATCGATGAAATCAATAATAAAAAAATCGTTTTTATTATTATTAAAAAAAAAGGAAAAATTAATATAAATACGTATAAATAAAATATAAATATTGACCGGGTACTAGTATCTAATAAATAGAGCTATTATTTTAATAAATATAATATTATTTCTAATATTTTAAATTTAATTAAATAAATATAACGTTATCTCGGAAAAAAAATATAACGATTAAATAATTCATATACTTAATTAAAAACGTCCGGACGTTACGTTAATAATATATAACTTTATTTATAAAAATAAAAAGTCTAAATTAATTACTATAAAACGAAATATTAATTTCGTACGTAAAAAATTTTTTTTTTAATAATTATATTTAAGCTTTCGAAATAGCCTTTTTTCTAATATATTAGTATAAAAACATTATTAACAGGATAACGTGAAAATGTATAAATCTAAAAAAATAATAACATAATTCGAAATTTACTAAATACGACAAATCGAATAAGCTACTTATAATTCGGATATAAACCCTATTAAATACATATAGAAACATGTAAAAACGATCCTTTATAAAAAGTATCCTAGCGTTTATAAGCTTAAAAATAATGCAAAAAATCGGATTACATTAACGGAATAAATTAAGAAAACGTATTAAATAATCCTTTACTCTCTTATAAACTACCTAATCGATAAAATACCGAAAAATATTAAAACGCTGTATAAGGTAAAGGGGTGATATATTAAATACTAAACGCCAGATTTAAAGCTTTATAAATCACTTCACTAATTATAAATAACTTTAATATTAGAATTGTTATAAATTATCAAAATTAGTAATCTATATAAATAAATAAAGGCGTTATAAGGCATATATAAATTTCAATGCGCAGTAATTTTAACGGGGTTACACCCGAAAAAAAAATCTCTTAAAAATTCTATTAAAGCTAAGTTTTTAAACCCTATATTATTTTATTATTATATTTAAGAAGAATACCTAGGTTTCTAATTATTAAGCTATTAATATATATATATATATATATATATATAAATTATAAATCGTTAAATAAAGAAATTTTATATAGAATATTTATATTATTTTAAAATATAAACTATTGTAACATAAATTAATAAAAATTCTTTAAATACTTTATTAATAAGAATTATATAATAAATTATTACATTTAAAAATATTAATATTTAACGTTAAAAAAGCTTAAAACTATAAATAAATATAGTAGTTAATTAATTACGTTATAACTTTATAATCGAAGTATATAAGTTTTATTATAAGTTTATATAAAAGTAATACGCGTACGAGCAGTGCACCTAAATAGCCTAATAGAACAATATAACTGACATCCCCTATATCTGACATTAATATTATTAATTTAAGCTCTTAAGAGCTGTGGAGCTGCTTCCTAAGGGGATGTGATATGTCCATCACTATATATCACACCATCTTCGCCCTGGAAGCTTGCATGACAGGGCAATTTAACCCGCCGTGCATTACCAAGTTTTCGAAAAATTTCGCGTCGAGGCAGCCTATGCTTTGAAAGTTCTATATGTTAACTCCGCAAAGAGCCTCCGAGGTCTATTATCCTTCAAACGCGATGGATCTCTCAAGGTCGCGGTGACTGCTCACTTAACATGCCTCTCTGGTGTCTGTTTCTCGTTGCGATATTAGGATATGAGGCGGTCGCTAAATGCGTCGGTGACGGCTGCTTTCGAGGTAAACTGTTCTTCCTACTGGGAAGTGATTCATCGATGGAGGCTAACGGTGAGATCAAGCGTTAAATGAAGCACCGGAATCACTAAGAAAACACCATTGCGAATCGCTGTTAGGGGTTACCGTCGAGACCGCGACGAGGTAGGCGTTTCCACGTGAGTAGTCTGAATCAACTTTGACACTTAAGCAGGACGACTCTCAGCACCATCCTAGTCACAGCTACCAGCAAAACAACCGATATTCCCGACGAGTCAATCAATGACTCTCGCAAAGGGTCCAATCAGCAGCCTCACAAGCATGAGGTGATCGATGGGTCGGTCGCGACAACATTGCAGGACGGACTCATGACGGCAAAACCACCCACAATCTCTGCCTATGCGTCCGTATGCCCGTTGTCGCAAGCGTACGAATCGGCATGTTCCTGCCTTGGGATAGCTAACTCTTCCTCGGCACCTAGAATCACATCGCGGGTGGTTGTCGGCGCTTCTCAAGCGGTATCAGTGAGCCTCGATAGCTGGTTGGGTTATTCTGACGCTAATACCCGCCATAATTCCTCTCAGCTCCGCAACACCACTAGCACTATTTTCACGAACGCGACGGCGCTGTTCCCTAACTCGACGAGCCAGTCGACTTTCGCAAGCTCAGCATCCCGGTCAAGCGAAAGCTTATCCCGGATTTCACCTGGGCCAGCATCGTTCACCAACACCCGGAGATTCAGTAGTCCGACAAAGGCGGGTGCATCATCGAACGTGGGTCCTGAGACGCTCCCGAACGCAGTCAGTTTCACAAGGATCGGCGACGCGGCATCCACTGGTTCGGCGAATAGCTCACGGCTTTTCAGCGCCACTAGCACTCTGCTTTTCAATTCCACTAGCACTGGCAGATATTCTAACGGAACGACCGCCACCGTGTCGGTGTCATCCTCGGTTGCTATAACTACCTTACAAGCTTCCAATGGGAAGTCCTCAGTCCCTTACATGGGTACTACGGGTGCCCCGACCGCGAGCATCACACAGAGACCGTTCCCCAACATAACGCACTCCCTAACCGCGAACGCAACCGCGCCACCATTCTCTAACATAACGAGCTCAGGATGCTCCACTAACACAACCAGCGCGCCGACTCCAACAGCAACAAGCGACAATCCCTGTGGCGGGCAAGTCTCGGGCCCCTTCGCGGTGCAGGTCGCGCAGCCGGACGGCATGTTCGACGGGTGGTTCCTCCAGCTCAGCGCGGCAGCCATCATCTTCGCACCAACGAAAGAGTCGGCGACACGGTTCGGCATCGCCTCCGAGGGTGAGGCTGGCAGCGGCGGGCGCCTGTGCACGGAGGGGCAGGGGCGCGTCGGGTCGCAGCCCCTGGTCGCCGTCGCCGAGAACGGCACCGACGTGACGGGCGGCGCCGTGTACTTCATCGACGCGCAGACGCTGGCGGCCGTCGGGCGACTGGGGTACGCGGCACTGAGGTGCGCGGTGGCGGGCGAGCAGCTCGCTTGCGAGGAAGGCGCCAAAAAGTTCTGGGTCGCTTGCGGCTTGGGTCTGGATATCACGAGTGACGGGGACGGGGTGGCGGAGATTGGGGGCTGGAACTGCACCGCGGTTGCGCTGTCGCCTGTGTATTCGTAGTGGGTAAAGTTGCTGATTTGGAAGCGCTTGGAGGGGGGAAGTAGTGTTTCGGGGGAGTCCAACAGCACCCTCCATGCATCACGGGGTATCGCAGCCCTATGGGATCTTCTGCTATCAAACCCTTTTTCTTTTCTCACCGTTGGTCGCGCATCTCAATCCGCCTTATTATTTTCGGCCGCACTCTGGGATGTAGGTTTGTCAGCCAAGGGCAAGGAATCAGGGGACGACGAAGAGACGCTTCTTGGCGGATGCAGTTCTTCTCGCACACTTCTCGGAATAATGGGTGATGTCACACCACATGCAAACATGTCAGCCCTCGGGACTGGCGCTGCTATGCGACGCTCGGGACGTCCCGAGTGTGACGGGCAGACTGCCTCGTCTAAACTTAATTACCTCGCGGGATGGCTGCATAGACGGAAATTGAAGCACGCCAGTCTCTGGATACGTTGAGAAATAGTGAAAACCTCTAGATGGGTATATCACATCTCATAGAGATCTACATGTACTGATTATTGCACTACTGACTAAGACTGTTCACCCATGTAGCGATAGGCAATAGTTTACTCCCTAGCATATACACCTTGAAAGAAGCAGAATGGAAATGCGACCGACCATAGGGACCTCGTGCTATACCCATACAAGCCGCAGCGGACTTCCTTTATTGAAGCAATACGAGGCTATAGCTCACATTAACGATGGGATATCCTGTTCCTCGAAACTACAATTCCGTCTTCTCCTGCACGATCGTTTCGTCCTTTTGGTATTGCTGATATTAAGAATCCATGAGTGGTTAGGGGATTTATCAGAATCTCATCTTGGACGTATAGCTTAGTCACAGTCAGATGTGAATATACCAGGCTTATCCATGATAGCACAGTCAGTATATCTTTCGAACCTAGTTAACCGACCAGTCCGGAGAGAGAATAGATTCCGCGAATAGCTCAAACCTGCTCCGTGATGGGGATGAATTGGTGTCGTCAGTGCCAAGCAGCAGAGGGGAAGTCTACTTCGGAAGATTGAAGATTCCTCCACACGTGCTGTTTTCAGCCGTGGTCCTTCAAGAGCCAACATATCTATGTTTGTCAATCCGCGCCCACCGAGCTATAAAAGAAGCTTCCAAACACAGTTATCAGGGGTTGAGTGCTTCCGGAACTGCCTTGAACCCCAGATCTCCCGCTTGGCGTTACTTTCACCAAGAATCTTCCCATCCGTCTCACCAATTAAGTTATCATTGACGTCCAGAGACAGCCATACCCAGGTGGTTTCTCAGAGCATAGGCTTCAGGTCATCAGCAACGCGGAATGGAGCCTCCGTCTTGCTCTTGATCTCGTCGACCGTGACGCCATCCGCGATCTCGATCAAAGTGAGACCGTGGGCGAAGTCGACATCAAAGACGCCCTGTGAGAATATCATCAGCCTTGTACTCCCAACAGCAACTCAAATCAACCCGATCGATGAGTTGACATACCAATTCCGTGATGATCCTCGACACGCAAGCGCGGCCGGTCAGGGGGAACTCGCACTGCTTCACGATCTTTGGGTTGCCCTTCTTGTCGGTGTGCTCCATGGTGACGACGACCTCGGTGGCGCTGGGGTTGCTCACGAGGTCCATGGCGCCGCCGAAGCCCTTGACCTTGCCCGGCAGCATCCAGTTGGCAAGGTCGCCGGTGCCGCTGACCTGCATGGCGCCGAGGATGGTAAGGTTGATGCGGCCACTGCGGATCATGCCGAAGCTCTCCTCGCTGCCGAAAACGGCGGCGCCCGGTTTTAGAGTTACCGTCTCCTTACCGGCGTTGATGAGGTCGGCATCCTCCTCCCCCTGCCGGGGGTAGGGCCCGAGCCCCAGGATGCCGTTCTCCGACTGCAACTGCACCTCGACCTCGGGCCCCACGAAGCTCGGCGCCAGCATCGGCATCCCGATGCCCAGGTTCGCGTACATTCCGTTGCGGAACTCCCGCGCCGCCCGCCGCACGATGCGCTCGCGCTTGGCGGCGGTGTCTCCGGATCCAAGTGCTGCCTTCGCCGCGGGATCGTTCTCGTCCTTGGCGAAGGTGTACTTCTCGATGTTCTTCTCGGCCGTGCTCTGGATGACGCGCTTGACGTAGATGCCCGGCAGGTGGACGGCCTCGGGCGGAATCTCGCCGGGCTCGACGATGTGCTCGGCCTCGACGATGGTAATCTTGGCGTTGCGGCCCATGGCACCGTTGAAATTGTTCGCCGCCAGCCGGAACTGGCAGTTGCCCAGCTTGTCCGCCTTGTAGGCCTTCACGAAGGCGTAGTCGCCGGCGATGCTGTGCTCGAGGACGTACGGCTTACCGTTGAAGACCTTGACGTCCTTGGGGTACGAGAACTGGTCAGGCGTGCCGTCACTCCTGTTCCGCAGCGGCAAGTCGCCTGTCTGCACGACGGTGCCGAAACCGGCGGGCGTGTAGAACGCCGGGACGCCCTTGCCGCCGGCGGCACAGCGCTCGGCCAGCGTGCCCTGGGGCGTGAGCTCGAGCTCGACCTCGCCCGTCAGGTACATCTGCTCGAAGGTGCGGTTCTCGCCGATGTAACTCGCGACCATCTTGCGGATCTGTTTGGTCCGCAGCAGCTTGCCCAGCCCCGAGGTGTCGGTGCCCGCATTGTTGGACACCGCCGTGAGTCCCGTGATCTCGGGCTTCTTCAACACCTCCTCGATCAGCGTGTCGGGCACACCACAGAGCCCGAACCCGCCGCACAGCAGCGTCGTCTCCGGTTTCATGTCCTTCAGGGCCTCTGCGGCGGACGGGTAGACCTTGTTGATCTCGGCTCGGCGCGAGGTCGCGGAGAACGCCCTGGCGAGTGTCCTAGCATGCTGTATTCCCGGTTGTCGTTAGGCTATCTTAACACGCCACCTGGTCAGATCGCTGTACCTACATTTGAGCCGTACCGTGAATACGCCCTCAGGGTGCGCATACACATAGCTGCGGAAGGCATGGTGACAGTGGGCGGGGTATATCTAACATAAACTATAGGTAACAAACAGTAACCGGGCAAGAGACGGCGGCTACAAGAGCAACAATGGGATCAGCAGAGACGGCGGCAGCGAAAACACCAATCAATTGGACCCGGTTCTAATTGCTTCATAAGGTGAATATGGATTGCGAAAGATGGCATATATCTCGTATGACTTATACCTGGAGGACCTTTATGCCCGCGTGCCTCCCATTCGATGACTGGTTCCGGTGGGGGATGAACCGGAAGCTCCCCTCGGCACAGCTGCCCCCACGGGGAAGAATTGACCCTCGTGTAGGTCTGCGTATATTTCTCCTCCCTATTTAAAAATTCAGTTCAGTATCTCCACTTAAGGTCTGCAAGGGGTAACACCATCGCAGGTATTATTGCAGGTAGTGCTATACTCGCCCCGGCTTTTGTGACTGTAGGGTACGATTGGCTTACAGTTATTCCGTGTATTTACCATATAATTTATTAGGGGCGATACATAAAGTTGGTAGTTACCCAGTGCCATCTGGTCCGAGCGCTAATATGTTAAAGGTTAGAAATTAATAATCTTTTTAATAACCGTAATCGCCGTTAACGTAGAAATGCATATGTATCTTGTGTAATAATTTTGGCTGCGTCGCGACATAAGTTATGACATTAACCAATCAAGCCAGCGAACTTTTAGACGTATGGGGCTTGTATGCCGCTAACTGCAATAACCCCGCCAGGGTGTAGGTGCTTGGTGACTTGTAAACACTAAAAACGGCTTGTGTCGGGTACCGGCTGCACCAAAACTCTTGATTGATAAGTGCGCAATTATTGAGCTACTTATCTGACAGCTAGAGAGCCTAGCTTGGTCAACATTCAAGTCTCGGAGGTCATCATGATCGGCTTCGAGTGCCTGCTTGCGCCACGGAAGGTCCAGCAACGGCTACGCCGCACTTAATCAATTCTGAAGTTAGGGATCATAGCACCTCGTCCACCTCCAACACTCCGCAAAATGTAAGACGGCAGACCGTGTCCCACCCCGGTCTCGGATAGCAATTCCCGAAGATCGCAAAACCCCAAAGACACTAGAGGATGGGACAGTCAAGCAAGTGGCTCTTCAAGCCCAACAGGGCTGCCGGTTCTCTTCCTACTTGGATAACTATCCTATATCGCGAACCGTCCACCACGGAAGAATACCTCCAAGATTGTTCTCCTGGTTGAGCAGATGGAAAGGAATCGCGTCACCACATACCTCATTACAGCTCAGCTCATAACGGCAAGAGGTAATGCGGTGGCCAAGAAAACTTTCACAAATTCCCCCGGTTGGCAAATGTACAGGGGCAATGCAAGGGAGAGCTGGCCAGCATGCTATACTCGGATCGGTTTTTGCCTAAGCAGTCTGCTAATATTTAGACTGGATGAATATCAGATTTGCCTGGTTCTTGCCTGTTCTTTCACAAAGTGCTTCTTCAGCTCGACTGGCCAGAACTAGATATGATGCGGGTACCAGGCAACTTAGTACTGGACGACGGAGCCCGCGTGCGAGACGATCCTTGGACCATGTCAACTTGCCGCCAAGGATATCCATTGGTGGACGCCAGGGCCTATCTATCGGATTGCCTGCAGCATCACAACTCAACATGAGGCCAGGAACAGACTGGCTTCCTCCCGCACCGCATCACCGACGTGAGCCACGCTGGCCAGGACGAATTGCGGCTGTACATGCCAGATACCCCAGTCAGGGCGCAATATGTAGCCCTATCATATTACCGAGGAGATACCAATAAATTCGTCACGACGCCCACCAACCTTAAGGACCTCATGACCTCGTTTTCTTTGAGGAGGCTTCCCAGAACCCTGAGAGATGCTGTAGTTATCACGCACCAACTCGATTTTATATGCTTATGGATCGATTCTCTGTGCATAACCCAAGGTCAGGGCGAGGTGACCGTCTGGAACTTGAGGGAGCAAGTGGAACGGATGCATCGCGTGTACATGGACGCATGTGTGACCATTTCAGCCGCCGGGGCTAGCCTTGCTGATGAAGGTATGGGGGGCGACCGTGTTTCTTGCCATGCAATGACGGAGATCTCGGCCGCGCCCACATTTCGGTCCCGTTCCGGGCGAGCCATAGCCTCAATGAGAGCGACCAACCTATCAACCAGCGTGTGTGGTGTATGCAGGAGCGATTTTTATCACCACGCCTTCTGATATGGAATGCTAAGGGTTTCTTCGGGGAATGCGATGAGCATAGGTTGAGACCATGTCATGGTCACCGTGCTGCTTGGAAGGAAATCTACGAATATCGGATTCCAAAGGCTCCGGACCGCCCCAATTGGAAACTTTTACTAGGCAATTACCCCGTCAGGAGGATAACAAATTCCAAATGACAAATTTCACACCATCTCATCTTTGGCTCGCATTTGTCACAATGTTAATTACTGGAGACCGTTACGTCGCAGGGGTATTGTGAAAGGCAGAGGTCGAAGCAACTCCACCGAAGTCCACCGGTTGCGCAATTCGTTGCGCAACTGCCAAGCCCAATCCACCTATTTAACCTTTTCGAAAATGGATATCCATCTATTTGAAGTTATTGTGGATGGACATAATGTCCATATTAAGTGGGTTGTGGCGTTACATACAAAAATATGTGGCTGGTAATATGCCCTAGCTATTTCGCCGGCAGGGAATGTAACTGAGATTAATTAAGGACCAGGCTTGGGTACGGACCAATACTGAGGTACATATTTTTACATATAAAATATTAACAAAATAATGTACCTTTAAATATCCACGAACGTCCACCGGTGGC
>QJNZ01000981.1:0-31946 GCA_004155055.1 Monosporascus sp. CRB-8-3
AACAATATTATCTTTTAATATATTAAAATCAATAATAATCCTGCCGATAAATTTATAAAGATATTTAATTAAATAAATTTCGAACGGTTTATAATTAATTTAAAATGTAAAAAAAAAAAAAAAACCAAAAAAAAGGATAAAATAAAAAATACTTAAAATTTAATTAAAGTAACTAATGAAAACTAATCTCGCTAAATTCTTTTTATATAAAAGAAAAACGTTCCTTTATTAAAACCTATTTTTCGTTATTAAAAGTAATAATTACGGTATTTCTTTTATAATTACCCGAAAGTATTTATTTATTTATATATATTTATAACGTTTTACGTTAAATCTTACTTAAAGGCGTTAATATTTTATCTATAGTATCTAGTTAATTAATATCCTTTAATTAACTAGAAAAAAACCATTCTTCGATAGCCTTTTATAAGGAAAAATTTAAAAAAGAGTAATTTTAATTATTTATTAATATTACCGTTAAAAACATAAATCCGATTTTTAAAGTTATAAAATCTTTAACGTAATAAATTAACGTATATAACACGTTTGCCCATATTAACGCCTAATCTAATTCGAAATATTTCTGAAAAAATAGACTTTATATTCCGAGGTAACTATAAAAAACGGTAAAACGAAAAGGCCGGTTTTTTAACGTAATAGTTAATTACGCAGCTTTACTTTAAATAAAAATAATAAAAGCGAAAATTCTCATTCTATATAAATTCAAGATTTTAATAACTTTTAATAGATTTTTTTTTAAAGTTTTAACTTTAATTTTAAAAGAATTACGTTAATAAGGTTACTTAATGTAAAAAGGCGTATTAGTAATTAGCGCTTTTAAATATCCGCCGCTGGTACATTTAGGTCGTAGTTATTACCTAGGATAGCCTTTATCCAAAAACCATCCTTTATACAGCTAAACGTATATATAAAGGGGATTGCCCTTAGAGTTCTTTAATCTTTCCTAGAACAACTATACGCTATTCGCCAGATTCCTTTATTTGATTACCATAACTGCTTACATATTTAAATTAATTAAAACTATATATTTATTACTGAAAATTTAAAAATAACCGTAATTAAATATATATAATTTATTTAATTCGAATAAGCTTTTAAAACATTTAAGTA
The DNA here is from genome assembly GCA_004155055.1 of Monosporascus sp. CRB-8-3. Lineage (NCBI taxonomy): Eukaryota > Fungi > Ascomycota > Sordariomycetes > Xylariales > Monosporascus > Monosporascus sp. CRB-8-3. The sequence continues at coordinate 1,132 of QJNZ01000981.1, forward strand.
ATATTATATTTTTTACTATAAACTAGCTTATCTTATTAATAATATACGTTATTATCTTTATTAATATATCTTAAAAATATATATAAATCGTTATTAATATAAAGATTATACGCATTTCGTTTTATAAAAACTATATTTCTTATATTATATCTCCGTTTTAATATTAATTATATAAACTCAAAATTATTAATTCCCTATTTTCCGTAATATAAAATCTATTAATTATCGTTATATAAAACTTTTTACTACCGTTAAAATATTGAATTGATATTTCTTACATTTATTTTTTATTAAATAATAATATTTCTAAACATTTTATAATTTACGTAATATATACGTATAAACTTTATTAAACCTTATTTTTACTTTTAAATAAATGCTATTTTTTATAAGGTAATAAATCGTTTATAATACCACCGAAATAATTTTTATTTTTCATATTAATTTTATATTATATTAAATATTATTTTCCGTATTTTCTTTTTATTGTACGCTAAATAGACAATATTTTTTATATCGTTAAGGTTTAAGTTTAACCCTATAAACCTCTTAATAATCTATATTAACCGTTCGGTATTAAAATAATAAAGGCGGTAATATCCAAAAATTACTTCTTTTTATAATTTCGTCCATTATTAACATTTTCCCGTTTTTATAAACGTTCCAAAATATGTATTTTATATTATTCGTTAAGTTATCGTAATTTCTTTTACTGGATACTTTCTTTAATATATATTCTTATTAATAATTTTAATTATTTGTTAAATCCGGGATCTTTATAATAAGTTTCGGTTTTTCGTAAATTTCTAAAAAAAATTCTTTTCGAAAAAAGTTAATCGTTATTAATTAAATCCCGTTAAAACTTATTAAAATATTACGATTTAAATAACTTCACTTTTTATAAAATATTTTCCTTAAAAATATTTTTAATGAAAAATTATTAGTTTATAACGTATACTTAATTATAATTTAGTTTTTTATTAAGCCTTTTTAAAAGTTATTTAATAATATTAATAAAAATAATAACTATAAATCTTTTATTCGTTATAATTTGAATTTCCCTAGATTTACTATTTTATTACGATATTTTCTTCAAGTTATTAATATTATTTATAATATTGACATTCGTTTCTAAATTTCAAAATAATTTATTTAAAGCGTAGCCGTAAAAAAAATAAACATAAAAAAATATAACGCTTTTTATAACTATTTTTTCAGGCGTTTATTTGCTTATAACTTAAAGCAATTAATCGCTTAGGTTTTAAAACGTTTAATTATTAAAGCTTCTTAAATTTACCTTTAAATTATCTTATTATATTATTATATAAAACTCTTAAATCGTTATTTTTTAACGTTAATAGTAAAAGTTTTTCAGTTTAATTAATAATAATATTTTAACCAATTAAAAATACATTACTTTTCGTTTTTATTATCGTTATAAATATTAAGAGAGTTATTACTTTAATTATTTTATTTATTATTATATTAATATGAATTATACCTTCCTTATTTTTCTTTACCGTCTTTTTTTGCGGCTTAAAGTAATTCTTTACTAGGTACTAATATTTGCTATAGTTAAAGTAAAATAATTTCCCGTTTTTTTATTAATACGGTTATAAAATTTACTTTTAAAGTTGTCGATTAGTTATTTAAAAAATATTAATTTATTTAAGTATTAATTATTAACGCAATTTTCTAAAATACTAAGAAATATATTAATTTATTCCTTTAATCCGAGTTTTATATTATAACTTTTAAAATTTCGTAATAAACTATATGCAAGGTAAAGTGCCATTGTAGTATCTAGCTACATACAAGCTGATCCGTTCACTAAGTACATGCACAACTGGTTTCACAAACGCAACCGGGAAGCACCCCCCTAAAAACCGTCCCTTCTTGGCCAAGGGCCGGAAAAACGCAACGCGGGTTATGTAACACGGCAACTGACGATAGATACACCCGATTAATTAATTGGTTCCCAGCGCCCCCAATCGTAACTGGTTCTAAAGCCCCCAGCCACCCCTCAATTGTCGCCGACACGGTAGCGGAGCCGAAGCCCCATAGTCTAGCTCCTTTAGGCTGGCGTCACCTAAAAGAACGGCGGCCCAAGCTGGATTTAAACCAACTATCTTTTGCGCCCAACCGCAATAGGGTGCCCAAACCTGTCGCAATTGAAAAAGACACCCAGGCTCGCAACCACTAAGCCATTGGGCCCGTAATAAACTATATAAACTTTCTTTTATTATATATAATTTTATTAAGTTTTTTTAAAGGGCCTTTATTTAACTTTACTTTTAATTCCGTAAGCTTTTCTAAAACTGTTTAATATTTTCGTTCTTTTAATATTTATAATTAATTTTCCAATTGCTCTTTTTTATATTTTAATAATAGCTTTTATAAAACTTAATTAAATAAGTTATTTTAGCTTTATTCCATTTTTTTAATTTATTTTTTAAAGGTAAAAATTAAAACATTATTTTAAATCTTTTAATTAGCTTAATTTATTAAGTAATTTTCCTTATTTAATAAAAAGGTAAACTGTTTTTAACGCAATTTTACATTTTTATTATTAGATTTCTTAAAATTCTTCTTTTTATACTTTAGATAAATATTTAATTTATTAAAGTTATTTAAATGATTAAAGTTTATAAAGTTGCTAGGAATATTAAGAGAATTATCGTAATTGTTTTTTCGTTTTCGGGAACCTTTAAATAAGTTTAAAGATAAGCCAATCGCCGGGGTCTTTACGCGTTACGTTTTTTTCTTTACGTGGCTTTTTCTTTTTTTTTTTTTTCCTTTTCGGGGGATTAGGCTTTTTAATAGATTTCCTTTTCGGTTTCGTTTCATTTTTTTAAGGGGTTAATTTTTTTACGTCGCTTTTAACGTTAATAAAGGTTTTTTTATAAGCCTCCTACCCTTTAAGCGTTTCGTAAAATGCTTTTATAAATATTTATATTTCGTAAATTTTATATTATTTTTAATTAAAACGGTTTTTATTAAAATACTTTTTCGCATTAAGCTATATTTAATAATCGTTTTATAATATTATTTATTTATTTTATCATATTACCGTTTTTTCTTAAAATTTTAAATTTTGAATTTTATTTAAATTAATATTTAAATATTATTATTAAAATAATAAGGTTTTTTCCGAAAAAGTTTCTAAAGTAAGTTTTATTATTATTATTACGTTTATTACGAGCTTTTATCTTTCCTTTTTATTATAAAACTTTTCGTCCTGGGTATTTCTTTAATTACGAAAAAAAAGAAACAAATCGTTATTTATCTATTTTTTATTTTCTATTTAAACGAAACCCTTATCGAATAGGTTATTTTACTTAGTTATAAAAAGTTACTTTAAAGTACGTTTTTACCGTTTGTTCGTTATTGTTAATTATTTTCCTTTTTTAAATTTTTTTAATTAATTTAACTTGTAAAGAATTATTTCGTTTAACGGATTATAGTTATTAATCAATTAAAAAATGTTGTTATATTAATATTAATAGTAATTAAATACAAAAATCTAGCAAATAACGTATGGTTATATCAGGAAAAATTAAAAAAGTCTGGGAGTAATCGCCTTTATATATACGTTTAGCGATATAAAAAATAGTTCTTGAACACAGGCTATTTCAGGCAGCAGCTGCAACCTAGATATACCAGCCGCGGGCACCCTAAAGTACCAATTGCGGACATTTAACTTGAAGTTTAAATATAGTCCATTTTATAATATATACTAATTAAGTAAATATTTAATTTCGTTTTAATAAACTTTAATAAATTTAATTAAAAAAATATAGTATAAAAACATAATATAATAATAACAAATAAGTTAAAATAATACGAAATTATGAAATAAAAATCTTAATAAAATACGGTAATAACTTTTAAATCTATATATAATATATTATCGGTAATTATATTATATTCTTCAAACTGGATTAAAAGTAACTAATTATAGCCTTTAACCTTTTTATCTTTATAATTCTAAGGTTATAAATTAAATCCCTTTTAATCCCTTTAATACTCTAATAATAAACCACCACATCTGCCGACATATATATATTAAAACTCCTATATTTAAGAAAAGAAATTTGTTAAGTTAATCTTAAGAGAAAAATTTAGATAATAATTAAAATAACGAAACCTATTTGAATATTTTGAAAAATAATTTTGATCAAGAAAACCTTGTGCCTAAAATACATAAATCACTCTCCCTTATGTTACTCCTTAAACTAAGCCAAGGCCCCAGCCGTATGATCACCTTTGGCTGGGTCTGACAGTCGACTTAGCCAACAATTTCACATCTTGCTGGCCCATTTCAACACAATTTCCGTCAACACAACTCTCGCCGTCAAGGCAGACAGAATCCTCGCAAACTACCTGGCCGGGAAGAAGACACACGTACGGTTCGTCTGGGGATGATCCGGGTTGACACTCGGTTCCGGCACCGCATACTGTCCCGTCAGGACAGACCGACACTAGGCCGGGTGTATAGCAGAAACTCTTGATAGGCGTCCTGGACGCATCGAGAAAGCAAGCCTTGTGGGAAGGACAGGCAAAAGTCTGAATGGACCCGTCCTCATACACGTGACTGAATGAGCATTGTGTGTGATTGATCGGTAGGCACCATGATACGTCGGGATGGTCAGGAACGCCAACGCATGTGGTGTCTCCAGGGCATGAGCATTCTCGCTTCGAAATCGAATTGGTGCTAATTCTGCTACCCGATACTTGGGTGCAGCCGAGAGATACAGGCAGAAGTGCGGGAAGAAAGGTGAGTAGGTGGATGGTAGAATGCATCTTGTTCGAATCTGAAGTAATAGATATAAAAGGGAAAGAAGTTGAAATTGACGGAATACAAGTCGCATCAAATACAATCTCGCGGGCATACCTTATATTTATAATCTTTCACTTATTAATTAGCCGTGATCGAGATGAGTTGAAGCGAATAAGAACTGCGGTTGTATAAACTGTACGGTATCCGACTTGGGATATCCTAGCTCCGCGAAGCAGAGCTCGAACACAACCCCTGGAGCCGGCGTATCCCCACCGCAACTCCGGCAGGGGTCGATCAGCAGCAATGGGACGTGGAAGTCCAGCAGGTGAAGAGGGGATATGGCGATATATGACCAATAACATCGTAAGCAGCCAGTTCCTGACTGCTTTGTGGATGCTGGCGTCAGTAAAGTCTATATTACCCGCAGGAGCATAAATTTAGAAGTTTATCTAGTACCGACTACTCTCTGCTGGCTCTTAAATTTCGCAAGGACATGTATTTTATTCCATACAGTGGATGCCTTTAATAGCTGCATTGTACTCGTCGGTAGCGCCCGAAGTTTGTCCCGCCCCCAGAGGCGCCCCAGCTGCCGGATCCGGAGGGGTGACATTCAGAAGGCGGTAATTACGTATTGTAGAAGGAATTCTACTACTATTTAACTTGGCTGCATTATGTGTGATCTCCTGGTAAACAGGAGCCCCAGTATAGTCAAGAGGGCAGGGTTGTAAGCCACCGTCAGCACCTAGCTTACGACAAACAATAATTGCATGCTCGATGCTAGGGATGAAGACCATATGCTTTCCTCTCTTGTTACATAACATTGCGGATGTTATATGTACACAGAGTAGTTAGGTTCCGTAGGGTATTTTGGAGAGGCATGTGGTGTGACAGCAAGTAAGCCTTGCCTCAGCTGGCTTAGGCCTCGCTCGCGTGTAGCTTATATACTACCTTTTTTTTGTGCCAATCAAATTACGTATTCCCGTAACAAATTAACGAGGCCTAAGTTCAAATTACAGAAAAAGGGCTTCGTTTTAAACACCCTTATTCAAATTATTAGGTTTTTTTTATATCTTTTTAAAAATTATATTTAATATAGCTTTATTTAAATTTAAAAAGTAAACGACGGTAATCTTCTTAAAGCTATAATAATATAACTGTTAGTTATATTATCGTATATCAGGTTTTCTAAGTATATTTTATACGGGAATAATTTATATATTAATTTTTTCGACCGTATAGGCTGTAATTCTTATATTATAACTCAAAAGAAAATCTCGAACTTAATTAACCGGAATCATTTGTTATTATAACGTAATAATTACCGGTTATAATATTTTACTATAATATTTTCAAAGTAATTTAATATAAAAAACTCCTTTTAGTTATTTTTAAACCGTACGAGTTATAATTATTACATTATAATAACAGAAATATTTTAAGTTAAAAAGTTTATTTAAATAGAAAATTTTATTTTATTATTTTAATATTTTTATTAAATTAATTTCCAGTACTAAATTTAATATATAGCTTTTTAAACTATTTTAAAACTATATATAACTATTTTTTTATAGTTAAATATTATTATAGTTTAGTTTATAAATTTTTTAAAAAGCTTTTTAAAATATTATACAGGATTACTTAAAACAAACGTAAAAAATTATAATTTAATATTAGGCGTTATTTTTAAGGCTTATTTTTTATAAGTCCGCTTTATAAGTCGGTATATAAAATATAAGGCCTTACCTACAGTTACGCCGCAGGCGTAGTTGTATAACCTTAAAAATAAGGCCTGATCTCGATAAGGTAAAGGAAATTCAGGTTGCTTTCACAACGGTGATGCATGTGGACCTAAGTCAGTCTAAAATTAGTAGTCATGCCTTTAATTTCTGCCCGCCGCATATTGTTTATTTGACGTCTAGTGCTCCCGATAGCCATTATACCGCAGCCCTTTACTCACAAAACCCTGCTGGTTCAGCTCTATCTGGTAAGCCCTTATCTAAATTCTGTACACATGCCTTTCGCCAATCAAGAGGCGTAAACTGATCCACGATCTCTTTGAACGCCACCAAAGTACAGAAAGCTTCATCGCCATTCCAATTCTTGCCCGCTAACTTACATCCTGGAATGGCCAATAAACGGTTGTTATATCGAAGGCGTACGTAGTAATTCTGGAGGCGTGATTTCTGAGCCTGCGAGAGCTGCGAGATAGGTGTACGACATATAGGATGGTGACATTGGCGAGATAGGGAGAAGGAGGGCCAGCGCGAAGGAGGCTGTGGACTGGTTTCTTCGGCTTGGGTGTCCCGGAAGAGTTCAATTGCGATGACGGAGCCATACGGTGGCCATCTACGTTCTCCCTCTATTGGTTCATCGGCGCCGAGACTTGCCATGACGGCCCCGAGGGTGGAATCGTGCGAACCGTGCAACCATAGCTTCGTGCCATTTGTTCCCACTCCGGCCTCTCCGTTGCCGCCATCATCAATTGAAGTAGATTTGGGAGCAGAGCGTGCGTTATGCTCGGCCTTGGATACCATCCTCTCAACCACGTCTCCCAGCATTGCTCCGATCCCAACCATTCTTAGTTCTCTGTTCTCACGATAGCCACCAAATTCTTCTTCGTAAGCTAGGCGATCGACAATCTCTCCCAGCTTTTTGTCGTAGAATGCTTCTGGTAGCCGTACGCCGCTGGCCTTGTCCGTGGCCAGAGTTGAAGTGATTCCGTCGTAGATTGCGTGGATTTTTTGGGGTTCCGGCTAAGGTTATAGGTTTCTGAGGGATGTGCTTGCCAATGAGAGCGTTGATATATGCCACTTCGTCGGACTTGTCCCCTGCATAATCCGTTAGGTGAATGGTTCCATCATAACCAAGAGTTGTGGCATAAAATATTCTCAAAAATTGACATGCTTACAACGCTCGGAGGTTCGTTTGGTATACGCTTTGCATAACTGGATAAATCGGGCGCAAAAGTCCTCATTCGGCAAAAGCGTTTCATCCCGCTCCCCTCTTTGCGCGATCGTCACGGGTCCGAATTCCGGTGCACGCGCTTCTGGAGGGAACATGCCCCAAACCACATGCTGCAGGCTTTCCAAGGCTCTAGGAAATGGAGAAGAGCGAAAGTAGACGGTAGACGGATTGGATAGTACAGAAGGAAGGAGTGACAGGTTTGTGATGTACTGCTTTCGGAGCTCGCGGCCGAGCTGCACCATGGAGGTGCGCCCGAGGTCTGTCAGCTCGCCGTGATTGCTACGGAAAGGTGAGTTGACGAGGAGTCATGGGGCTATGAGGACGTACCAAAGGTTAAAATTCGCGCTCGACACGTCGAGCCCATCATCCTTCCGGACTCTTTCAATCAGACGTTTCCATGGAAGAACGCCTCCTTGCAACCTGGAGTCTCCGTTAAGATAAACAGTCGCAAGCATATTGCGGGTCCCGGAGCAGAGAGGCCAATCTAAAAGTGTTTGTTAAGCGCAGGACGCCAAAGAACGGTAGATATACTCACAGACTGGTAGGCCCGCCTCCATAAACAGTGGCGACGTAGGTGTTCGCGCTCCTGACTTTCTATCAATATCTAACCTTCTCTTCTCTCCACATAGACATACCATGGCGGAAAAACTAAGAGGAACAGATTAGTCCATCATGAAAAAGTGGTATAGGCGCAAACAGGGTGCTCACAATATGAGTTCCCACGAGCTTCAAGTCTTCCGGGTAGTGCTTCCGGGTTTCTTCCTTCGTAAGAGCTTTGAACGCCATCGTCGAAAGCAGATTTCGAAAAGTTTTTCTTTTTCTAAGCACCTATACTTACTCGGCTCGTACTAAAGCCACTCCCGTGTGGGCTATTCCAGCTCAAGCAGGGCTTAAACTACCTTAAGAGGTAGCAGAAACTAGCTCTCCCCGGATCATACGGTATTTACTTGTCCACCACACAAGCCACCTGTGACAGTCAGGCTGATCGCGTGGAAAGGTTGCATAGAGTGTGAAATGTGTAAATTGTCTTGATTGATCGGGGCTCTAGAGAGCAGTTGCTAGAGAGCTCTACATGTAGTGCGGGAGCGCCGGAATAACATTATTGCGGCGTGCGTAGAGTGTGGATGACTAAGCTGTTACCCCTATTCTGCGACGCCACCTCTGTTCTAACCTTAAAACATCGTAAAACATCTCTAACGGGTTAAAAACCTGTCAATCACGATCCTAATCACAAGTCTCATCCGCATCCTTTCGGTTGCGATCACGCTAGGGCGCTTGACGTAATGACCCGCTCTGGAAACACCGAATTGACGCCCTTTATCACCAACAAGTGATACTGCTCCGGACAGGATCCAGTTTTGGCAGCTTGCGGTGATAATGTACGTATGTCCCGGATGAGACTGGTTCGCCCGACCGCAGAGTGGATCAAAATATCACTAGTGCTTAGACTAGATGGCGACTGTGCGTCAGCGGGAACAGTCTTGGCACGCGGGGTTCTGACTGGGGGGGGCAGAAGCACACTAACGTGGACTAGCAGGGTTTACGTGATGGCGCCGGAGGCTCAAGTATAGTGTCCGTTCAAGGAATGCGGACATCTGCGAGCTGAAATGTCCGACGAATAGGGAGGATGCATGTGACAGCCCGTTGCTGGCGCCAAAGCTCAAGTCATCTTGGTGCAATGATTAGCAGCAGATGAATTTGAAGTCTCGCCGTTGAATACGTCCACAATTAATCGCAAAAATTATGGCTGTGGACTGACTCTTCTGCAGCCATGAAACCCTCCCGCAATTGACTGTGAACATATTATATGTCCCCATGCTGAGTGCAAGCCATAGTGCTTCGACACTAATTGCATGCCAATGTTCTTTGCCCGTCCCTATTATAACCAAAATGAATGACCAATTACGCGTCCCCAGCTGTCGCCTTTTTCTGTCGCGGTAGGAGCATCCAGAATATCGTAATTGCTATGAGCAGCGCCAGTACGAAAGGCTGCAATGTATTTACGCCATGTGGGCCAGCAATGGCTCCAGCGACAAAAGGTAGTATTGCTCCACCGCCACCAGCAAAAGCAGACGCGAAACCGATTCCGGGTGTGTGTAGATGCTTCGGTAGTAGTTTAGCCTCCACCACAATCGCACCTGGAAAGAGTGGACCGGTGAAGAAGCCGAGCAGTGCAACCATGACGGCTGAAAGCACGAAGCTGGGGACTAGCCAAAAGATGAGCTGTATTCCAACGGAGATAGTGAGGTAGAAGCTTATCGCGAGACGCTCTCCTATTTGCATCGTTTTGTCAGCTTTCCCAACGGCCAAGAGAGACATGTGAATGATTGAAACGCACCAAGCCACTCGTTGACAAGGCCTAGAGCGAGACGTCCAATCGTGACGCCCGCCCAGAAACCCGTGGCAACGTAGCCAGAGCTGGTTTGGCTTCCGCCCCGTTCATGCATCATGAAGTCCACGATCCATCCTCCAACGGACACTAGAACAAGAGTTAGTTGCGCGGTCTCAGGGGCCATTACGAGATAGAAGCTCACCCTCAACCCCCATGTAGACGAACAAAAAGAGGGCGATCATCCATGTCACCTTGTTTCTTATCGCCTCTGATGTCCTGGACTTCCCGGTTGAGCTCGTCTTGGGATTCTTGATCCGGAACTGCTGTGCGTCTTCCGCCCAGAAAAAGGCCGCACAAGCCAACTCGAGTGCTGCTGCGCCGACTAGAGTCCAGTAGAATGTCCACCAGCCAAGCCCCGCCCCGATGATGTTCGTTGCGACTGTTGGGCTAATCGTTGCACCAAGGCCATAGAAAGCATGAAGTAAACCCATGAGCGCGTTGGCGTTCACCATGTCACCAATCCATGCATTCCACGCAGCGTCAAGAAGACCATTGGCAAGACCGACGAAGATGTAGAAGACGAGATAGGCCGCGAAGTGGGGAGGGTGGACGGCCATGACGGTGAAAGGTATAAGGTGGCACAGAGCGCCAATAATAGCAATGCCGCGCTGGCCTACCGACATAGACATCTTGGAGATAATGATAGTGGCAATAGTATAGCCGAAGAAAGGAGTCATGAAAATGAGAGATACGACCGTGTTTGAGAGTTTGAAGTCCTCGCGGATCTATTTGAATTAGCCTGGAATGGCCAATGAAGAAGTTTTGAAGCTCGTGAATGAGATACACACCGAAGGGACGAGAGCTCCATAGACTCCATCGCTAGCCCCGACGAGGCTGAAAGTGATAAAGGTGGCCAGCACGCGCCATCTGTTGATGGGAGGATCGTTCCACTTTTGCTGTACAAGCGCATCGGGCTCGTCTGCCGCTGGTGGAATGTTCTGCAATTCGTGTGCGTCCGGTGCTTTAGAGGGCATTTTGGTGGCAAAGAGATAGAGATTGTGCGACTCGGAAGGGGAGTGACTGTGTGAAGGTGAGCACTTTAAAACTAAATGCAGCAAGACGGCCACAGGTTGATAAGCAATATCACAAGCACCGATTGTTACTTGTAGGATACATGCCAAAGACTGCAACTCGCGTCATCCAAGCTTCTTTCAAGTTACATCCCTTACCAACATAAAAAACTCTATGCAGCGTATCACATTATCGTGGTAATTATAGTGTGATACAGCGGCTGTGCCACCCGCGCACCCCGGCCACCCATGTAACTCGGCATTCATCTAGGGGGCAATGCCAAGAATTTCCGGGAGGTCACCCCACCACTTCTCAGCATTCTCACGGTACCACTTTACCGTTTCTTCCAAGCCTTCCTCCAGACCAACTCTCTGGGCCCAGCCGATTCCTTCCAACTTGCTGAAATCCATGCCGACCGGCTTGCCCACAACGGCACGTCCGGGCACCTTGTTCATCCACAACTCGACGTCGGGTGCTCCTGTTATGGCCTTGATGATTCTGGAACAGAGGTTGTAATTGGTGGACTCATGATGAGACCCCAAGTTATAGACCTCGCCAGGCACGCCACGGTGCAAGATGACGTTGAATGCGTTGCTCACATCGCTAATGTAGAGCCAGCGCTTCACGTCCTCTCCGGTTCCATGGATGGTGACCTTCTCGCCGTGCTGCAGCAGCATGATAGACTTGGGGATGAGTTCTCACTCGGTTAGCGCAACACGACTTCGATTCGCTGGATGAACCTACTATCCGGGAACTGCTTCGGCCCATAGACGTTCGAAGCCCGCACGATAAACGTGTCAATACCCCTGTTCTGGTATTCATGAACAATCATCTCGCTGGCCGCCTTGCTTGCCCCATATGGATTCACAGGGCGCGGCAATACGTCCTCGCGGAACACTCCTTCCCCGACTTCGGCCTTGCCATACACCTCCGCACTGCTCATATGCACAAATTTCTTAACGCCATGCTTGAGACAGTTCTCAAGGACGACGTTGGTACCTACAACGTTAGCCTTGGAACTCTCGTAAGGCTTGGCGAGAGATGCGTCGACCGAAGTCTGCGCTGACAGGTGGATGACCGCATCGATGCTGTAGGCCATGATCGCGGTGCTGAGGTCCTCATCGTCGAAAATGTCGCCCTTGAAGATGCTAAGGTTCTGCACGCGGCGATCGAGATTATTGAGCGAGCCCTTGTAGTTGAATAGGTCAAACACCACGACTCGATAGTCAGGATAGGTCTCGGCAAGAGAGTATGCAAGCTGGGACCCGCTGTGTTGCCCATCAACGTCAGGTTGGACAATGTGGAGCGATTCGAAAGACCTACATGAATCCTCCGCCGCCTGTGATCAAGATGTTGCGAAGGCCGTCTTGCGCTTCGAAAGCGGTTATCCCCCTGGCGCCGCTCTTTGATTTCGGCACCTTGGTAAGTTGCTCGTCAACAAGCATTTTGGAGGGTGTGACTCAAAGCTTGGTGTGTGAGGGAGTCTGTTGGCGTCTGGAAGAGGGTTTTGAAGCTTGGGGTTGCTGAATTGATAGCAGTGTGATTTCGACCTCAGCACTCAAAACCCTTCTATTATATACTCGCCAGCAGCCACTCGAACCCTCTGATGCAGTGAAATTGAAAGCATGACATCGTTGTTGCCCCACGCGTTTGAGAGACGGCTAAGGCTAGATGATCCCAAGAAGAAAGCGTCCGGAAAGGGTGACAGAGGATATCACCAACTGGTGATATATGCTGGTTGGGTGCTTCGGTCGTTCCACACGGGGTGTTTTCTCCGGTCATTACTGGCGATTGATTTCTCCGGCCGTTATCACGGTTCCTTGTGCTGTATGGCGTTTTCGACGGCAGAGCATGGCGTATTCTGCTTACTTTGGAATCTCGCAGAAGTGTTGGCGATTCTTGCGATATCGGACTGTAGGACACAAACCCTTCATTCATTTGAATTGGATGGTTCGGCTTCACTTCGTGTTGTACTGATATCTAGGTACAACCCCTTTAGGAAGCTCAACTGGTCACATCATACATGTAAAGTCCAGCGTGTGTGCGGGATTTAAAGACAATTCAATTGAATGCTCTTCTAACTCTCCAATCGTTCGTTGGCGCCTTGAGCAATGGTCTTCATGTGGTCCTTCCCGACCCAACTCTCCAGCAGATCCTCGCTTACATCCCGCACCATAACATGAAAATGCTCAAGCGCAGAGACACTTTGCAGCGCCGTCCAGTTCTTGAACCAGAGCACTCGATCTTCAGCCGCGTCAGGATGCCCATCTCCCGCCAAGCGCTGCACAAAGGTAGCACTGACAAAAGTGTCGATTCGGGCGCGAGACTCGGGTGTCAATTCTCCATCTTTGCCAACGGGGAAAGGCGTCTTTAACCAAACTACCAGGTGATGAATTCCTGGAGCAACGCCATACGGCCAGTCGTTAAGGCGGATGCAGTAGTCAGATGTGTTACCGAAGGGAATCGGGTTTTTGAAAGGGAGACCGGACTGGCTGTACTCCCAGTGAAGGCGCTCTTTGCAGATGAACGGGAGGATACCATTGTATCGAGCTTTGATGGTCACGGACCAGCGCAGGTAGCGGCGTAGGTGTGAAGGGAGTCGTTTGAAGAGGTCGAGTTTGTTTTCGGCTTTCATACGGTCAGCCCAGGGTTGTGGCATTGTTAAAACTGGATTGCAGACGTACCCACGATTGTCTTCAATTCCTCCCAGTCGTGTGGCTCGTACTCCTCATCGGTCTGCTTGAGGAGCATGCGATCCACGTCGGTGAACTTCCAGCTTGCGCTTTCCATCTCCTCCTGAAGAAATGGTGCGTCACTGGCACTGCCGTTCATTTTTGGTGCCATTGAGAAGAGCGATGATTATGTTTCGAAGGCACAGGTGCGAGGGAAGGATTCCTTTCCGAAAGAGCAATAGAGACTGGTGGATTTTAATGTTGCAGTGTTGAAATTCGGTAGATCCAACATTCCAAGAATAAAAGAATAAAATTTTCCTTCGCCGTCGGACTTTAGAGTGATGCCAATGGTAACATTTCGACTGCCCTCCTTTGATATCACTAGGTAGTGATGCAGACATTTGCCGCCTGCTTGACATCGCGTAGTTGCCGGACATATTCGAAGTTAAGATCAGCAAAAACTCAGCCCGAATGTTCCGAAACCCGATCGGAATTATTACGAACACGGTGAAAATTCTAGGACAAATGTTGGTTGGATGATCTTTGCTACAGTGTTCTAAAGACATCTCTTGGTATCACTGCATGGTGATGTTCATATTCACTGCATGCTTAACGCAGCGTAGTTGCCGAAGATCTTCGGAGTCAGGTCATCAGGCAGCGAGTCGGAGGCCCGGTGAGTGTGAAACCTTGCATTCGTCATATCGCCAACACGGCTTGGTGATAGGAATACTGGGATTGATGTTGTTTTGAGGATTTTACCAATGTCATGGTTCTCCTCGATGCGACCTGTTCACGTCAATCTCGGAGTCCGAAATCGCGATGAGGTCAGTCCCTCTTGCAAAGGCATTCAGGAAATGTTTAGTGAAGTTAGAAGAGTCATCGTATTTCTTAGTCTGCTATGAACACGATATATAAGGCCACTTCATGTCACTGCTCTGCCGTTATCAAACTTCAACATCGTTTTTCAAAGTAGCCCTAAAACCCACCACAAGGACTCATATCCTCAAATTCAATCCAAATGGCGCCTTCAATTATTCCAGAGACGTTCGGAGAGACCGTTGTTGCCCCGAAGAAACTTGAGAGCTTCGTTTCAGACGGCAAACAGGGAACTAAGCCGTCAAGCGCCCCGGCCGCCACCAAGCACAATATTCCCTACCATGAGCCCGTCCTTGTTGGAACGGAACTCAGCTATGTTCGAAGCGCAGCGTTCAAGGGCGAAACGCTCCCGGGAGGTGGCGAGTTCACCGACCGCGTCGTCCAGCATCTGGAGAGTCAAACCGAAAACAGCACCGTTTTCCTGACCAATTCCTGTACGCGCGCTCTCGAAATGGCAGCTCTTATTTGCAATCTTGAGCCTGGCGACGAAGTCATTGCACCAAGTTACACTTTCGTCTCAACCATCAACGCATTTCTCCTTCGCGGGGCCCGTATTGTATTTGTCGACATTGACAGGGAAACCATGAACATTGACGCTCGCCTCATTGAAGCGGCAATCACTGACCGAACCAAAGTCATCCTTCCAATGCATTATGGCGGCATTGGTTGCGACATGGATACCATCATGGACATTGCCAACCGGCACAACCTCCTAGTTGTCGAAGACGCGGCCCAGTGCCTGAATGCCACGTGGCAGGGGAAGCAGCTTGGGTCGTTCGGACACATCGGATGCATGTCCTTCCACGGCACGAAGAATATCACCGCTGGCGGGCAGGGTGGAGCGGTTTTCATCAACGATCCGTCGCTCGTTGCGCAGGCCGAAATCGTCTACGATAATGGCACGAACCGCCGTGCGTTTTTCCGCGGGGAAACCGGCAACGGGTATGAATGGAAGTCTCTGGGAAGCAACTTCGTCCTATGCGAGGTCCAGGCCGCATACCTCTGGGCGCAGATGGACCAGTCTGAGCGGATTGTGCAACGTCGTCTGCAGATTTGGAACGCATATCATCACTATCTGCAGCCTTTGGTTCAGGCTGGCAACATCGAGGTCATGAGTCGCCCTTCAGAGAGCGTACACAATGCGCACATCTTCTGGTTGAAGTTGAGCGTTCCGGAAGAACGGGGTGCATTTGACAAGTTTATGAAGGAGAAGGGCATCAGCACGACGACCCACTTCACTCCATTGCATAAACCCGCCATTGGCACGAAGCTTGGATGTCGCTTCCATGGGGAGGACCGATACACTTCCCAGGAGAGCTCGCGCTTGACACGTCTGCCCCTGTTTTGCAAGATGACGGACGATGAGGTTGAGTTTGTATTGGAAGCAGTGTATGAATTTTTTGGTAAATGCTTGGAAAATGGGGTCTCAGATTTCGAGAACAGCAACGACCCCTTGTAGAATGTTAGGTGGTCAATAAGCCGAGGTATCTTAGTGGCGCTTTAGATCTATGAGACCCTGACATCACACACTAAAGCATATATGGCTGAAGAAAAATAATTTATCAGGTAGATCCCTAAAAAGTACAAAGTAAGGCTAGCGAAACCTCTTTATATATATATAAAACAGTTACAAAATAAAAAGAAATCCGATACTCGTAATATATAAATTAATTTCCCTTGAGTTATTAATTAAACAAAACTAAAGCTAACTTATTTAATCGGTTTTAATTAAAATTAAAATATACCCTTATTATTTACTACTAACAATTTTTTTTTCCATTTTAAATCTTAACTGGAACGAAAAAAAGTGTAATATTTTAAAGGTACCAACTTGATATCATCTTATTGGATTAAGGATATTTTAATATAACTCATTTAAATATAATAATATTTAAGTTAATTTAGGGGTTAGAATGAGGATAAATAGTAAATATAAAGAAAGTAAATAATAGTTTTTAATTATTAAATAATTGTAAAAATAAAATACTCTTTGTTAAAAATTATTAAAGTTTAAAATAACGTTTTAAGGCTTTATTAATAAAATAGAATTTAAATATTATGTTATTTTAAATATTTTAAAGTTTAAAATTTTTAACATTTTTATATTTAGAGATTTTCTTAAAAGTCTATATATACGTAATTATTTTACTTTTATATTTAAATTTTATTTTCTTTATTTCTTAAATCTAAAAATTATCGAAAAATTCCGTTTTTACCTATAAATCTAATTTTTCTTTATAATTAGTTTTACTACTGTATTATATTACGAAATATTAAATATAATAATAATAAAATAAACTTTATTAATAACGCTAAAAGATACTATATTTAAAGGTGAATTATAAAGTTATGTATATAGAAAAATATTTTTAATTATATTAAATAAATATTAATTATTCTATATAATAAATTAACAGATTTTTTAAAAAATATCTCTTCTTAAACCTTGTAAAAATTTAGTTTAATATTTTATATTAATTAAAACTTTATAACTTTTTCGACTGCGCGAATCGTATAATATTAAAAGCTATTATTAAATATTAATAATTATTTACATTATAATGATAATTGAATAATCTAAATTTTATTTTAAATATATTATATTTATATAATTAAGTAAGAAAATGTTATAAATTAATTCTAAATTAATATATATAAATAATTTCAAATAGGTTTTATATTAAAACTTATAAATATAGAAATGTAGTTTATTAGTATAAATAACCGTTTTAAAATAGTATCGTATAAGGTTAGTAATACTTCTAAATAATAATTCGAAAAGAGTAATTCTTCGTATATAAGATATAAGAAGACGTTAATATTATTAAACTAACGAAACTTAATAGAAAATCTAGTTGTTATAATTATTAATATATAACATTTTTTATTAATATAAAGATTTATATATCACGGTTTTATAATGTTAAAAGATTTTTCGTATTATACTTTTACCTTTTAAAAATAACAATAATTAATATTTATATTTATTTTGATATAAATTTTTATATTAAACGATAAACAGGCTTTAAAAATATATTTTTTAACCAGATTTAAAATATAAATTGTTTTAATCAACTATGTTATTTAGTATATTATAATATATTTTTATTTTGTAGTTATTCTTTCATTTTTTTACGTATTTAATCTATATATTTTTATAATAACGTTTAATTTTATAATAGAAAGCAAGTTATTAAAAGAGTATTAGTATAAATATTACAGATAATAAAATGTTAAATATAAAACGATGTATATTTATTTTTTTTGTTTTTAATTAATAATATATATTAAATAAAAGTGTTTTTATTTTAGTTTTATTATTATTAATATTTATATAATTTTAAATAATACTATAATATTATAATTAATATAAGCCTAGAAATAAATTTAAAATTTATTAACCTTTATATATATAACTAGTAGTAATTTTTATTTTTATAATTTAGTAAACATTTATCTTTCGAATTAACTATTTTACTAACGATATATCTAGGATTTCTTTCGGAATGATTAATTATTATTTTAAGAACACTTTTATTTTAACATTCATTCTACCTTTTAACTTTTTATATTTTTTAAATTCTTTTTAAATTTTTATAAAGTTTCGTAATAAAAAAGAGCGGTAATATTTCGATTATATTATATACAAGGTTGGTGTTTAAGCGTACTTGAATATATAATATAAGTTATGATTTTCAAACAGATTGAAAGAAATAATACTATATTTTATATAGCTACTTACGGTATAACTTTAAAACGATAGTGTTTTTATTTAATATATAATTATTTTATTTTATAAAAGACAAAGTATCATAAAACTGTTTACTTTTTATATTATCTTAAATCCGTAATTTTAATAGTATATTTTTTAACACTAACATTTTAAATCGGCTTATTAATATTATTAAAATCAATTTATTTCTTTAAGTAAAAAACCCCGAAAGTTAGTTATAAAGATTTTAATAAAATTTATCCTATTTAATAATTACGTAAAGAAATTAAAATAATGATAAACGTTACAAATAAATATTATAATTAATTTACGAAAATTAAGGACTAAAGAACTAATTATCGAATAACTTCTTAATTTAAATATGTAAACGTTTTTTATTCGCATTTAATATATTAAAATAAGAGTAAATATATGATTTCTATAAAGTAGGGAGAATATATACGGATTAAGGCGGCATGTACCTTTATTAGGCGGAAAAAAAAACCTAAGATGCCTTTAAATGAAAAGATAAACTATTAAAAGGTTATATATTAAAATTTCAAAGACATTCTTAAATAATATAAGGGTATTCGATATGTAATTATTAATTACGATATCGTAAAAGATGATATTAAAGTTTTAACGTAATAGAGTTATTAGTATAAATGTAAAAGGAAAAACTAATTAAATATAATAAAAAATTAAAATACTAATTTATAATAATATACAAGGTTATTTTAATGTAAAGGTTATTATTTAAGTTAAATTAAAACGATGAAAAAGATTATAGTTAATATTTTAAAATACGAAAGCAATTAATTCTTTTTATAATTAAGAAAACTATATTATTTAATTGGTAAAACTTTATTTTAAACGGATTAATATAAAATCCCTATATAAGGTCGTTAGGTTTAAGCCGTATTATCCAGGCTAAGTTAAAGATATAAAGTAATTACATTAATAATTAATACGATAAATATTTTATTCAATATTTTCGAACATAGTAATTATTAATGGTTTTTACGGTAATAATAAATTATACGTTTCGGTTACGAAAAACTTTATCCCGAAACCGACTGTTAAGTTTCCGTAAATACGTAATTTTTCGATTAATATCGGCTGGGAGGTTTATTCGCGTAATGCCGATAAGTTTCGACCTTGATAAACCTTATGCCCTCTAGCTTTTCGATCCAGTAGGCCTTGTACAAAGTGCCTTATAAACAATAACTTAGGAGATATTAAGCTTTTTACGGTAAACTTTAAGTCCGTATAAGATAGCTTTACGACCCTTTGCCAGTTTTACGACTTTAACCTTAATCGATTTTACGATTTTTCGAATCCCTATTAATTAAAATAATTAAAATATACCGGGCAATTTTTATTATAAAATACCGATATTCCGTAATTATAAAATTTTTACGGAAAATGTTTTTTTTAAAGTTTTTAAATTTAATAAAGTTTTAAAACGAATTAAAAATATCGATATTTCCGTCGATTTAACCGATTTTTCCTAAAAAAATCAGATTTTACTTTTAATTTTCGGATACGATTTAATTTATATAAATAAAAGTAATTAAAAGTTAAACGACCTTATAATAAAAAATATCGATTATATAAAGGAATTATTAAGAAAACTGGACATAAGCGGTAAAAAGTTTAAAAATTTCGAAATTTAATTTTTAATTCGATATAACGAAAATTATAAGCGATAATTTATCCGGCTGTTCCGGATTGCGAAAATTATCCAGAATTCGGTTAAGAATGGTCGTCGATAAGGGCATAATAAGGTAGTCTGAAGTTACCTTAAAGTAAAACGCTTATAAAAAAGTTAAGACTTGGTAAAGCTTAGTAACCGATATTATAATCTATTTATTTGTTTAATTTTGTTTTACGGTTACATCTCTTCTAGGGAGAATAAAATCCCTATATGTTTAAGTTTTAATAAAGTTTTTCTTTTTAATTAATTTAATATAACGAAATTTTAAGTAATAAATATTTACTTAAAAGTTTTTTAAATGTAAATAGTAAATTTTATATTTAAATAAAGAAGTTAACTATTAACTTATTTATTAATTAAAATAAATAAACTATATATTTTTAAAACCGAATATATAATATTAGTAATTCGTATATTAGAAATCTTTAGCTAATGTATTTAGTTTATAGTATTTAATATATAAAAAACTTTTATGAATTTATTTATTACTTCTATTAAAAATAATTTAGTTTTATTATTAATATTTAAATAAGATGTATTTTATAAATGAAAAATATTAAATTTTAATATATATTTAAAGTACGAAATATATATTTTAAACTAAATTTAGAAATATAATTAAAAGGTAATAATAATAAATTTAAAAATATCGAAATCTTCATGTAAAACAGATATTAATTAATAGAATATTTCAATTATTTATGCGATTATTTCGGTATACGAAATATATTGAAAAATTTTTAAAAAATCGTCGTTATTAAAATAAGGTAATTTAATATTATCTGAAAATAAAATACTTAAATGCAAGGTAAAATCCTATTAAGGTATCTTACTATGTACAGCTAATTCGATTATTATATATATATATACAGGTAGTTTGTATAAACGCGACGGGGAAGCACCCCCTTAAAAAAAATCCCTTAGCTAAGGGCCGGAAAAAAGTAATATGGGTTATTTAACACGGTAGTAAATAATAGCTAAGTACACGATTAATTTAATTAATTAGTTAAGTCCTAAAGCCCCTAATCGCTTCATTTGTCGCCGATACGGTAACGAAACTGAAGCCCTAATTAATCTAGCTCCTTTAAACTGGCGCCACCTAAAAAAACGATAGCTTAATCTGGATTTAAACTAGGTATTACTTGCGATTAATTAAAGCAAGGTGTTTAAGCCTACATTAATTAAAAAAGACACCTAGGTTCGCGATTACTAGGTTATTAAGCTAAAATACTTATATAAATATTTAAACATTTAATATAATATTATAATTATATAAATATAACGTATTATTTCTAGTATTAATTTTATAATTTCGTTTATTTTAAAAAAAATTATAATAACGTAAATTATTACTTTTTAAATTAAACCTTTTTTAATAATTTTTTTAAATAAATTTTCCTTTTACCTATTTTCGTCGATTACTTACTTTTACTTAATTATGATATTATTCTATGTAAACCGCGATAAATAAGGAAGAAATTAACTTTATAATAAATGAAATATTACGATAAATATAGTAAAACGTATATTTAAATTTCGAAGATTATATTTATATATAATAAGTACTCGTATTATTATATAATTAAGTATATTATTATACTTTCTATAATTTCTAATATATTTCATTAAGTTTTAACTTTTATTACACTTTTCTTTATGTATTAAAGTGTGTATAGTTATTATATATTAAAAGCAATAATAGATACTATATTATTTATATATACAACGAAGATTTTAGGTTCGGTTTTTATAATATATTTAAAATAGAAATAGGTACCGACTATATTAAATTTATATTAATAAAAAAATAAATTATTTTATTTAATTTTATTAACGTACTTTCTGAATTTAAATTGTTAATTTTACTTATTCGAATCGTTTAATTACTTATTCCTATTCTTATTAACGAAAATCTTTTAAATAATATTAAAAGAACGTATTAAATAAAATATATATAAGAAAAACTAAAAGCTTTTAAAACATTTTATCCATTAAATTTATAAAGATATTAATTCTTTTAATAAAAAATAATCTGATAATTTTATACGGAATTATTGTATTAAGAAAAGAGATATTATTATTTACGTTAATTATATTACGTTTTTATAAAAATAAAAGTAAAAGGATTTATACTTAATAGTAGTAATAAAAAATAATAGGAATTAATATAGTTTAAATATAATTATAATAAAACGATTATACTAAAAATAAAGATATAATATTAAAAATAAGGCCGGAAATAATACGCATATTTATAAAATATTTATGAAAATATCTAATTATAGAAAATAAAGCTAATTTAAATATTAAAACTTATTATTATTATATAGTTATATCAGCTATATATTATTTGTTATAAATTTAACGAAATATTTAAAAACCATATTAATTATTTCTTTTTAATATTATCTTTATTAAAAATATAAAATAAGGTTATTATTATATATAATTATTCTCCTTAAAGAAGACGTAACCGTAAAACAAAATTAAACAAATAAATAAATTATAATATCGGTTATTAAGCTTTACCAAGCCCTAACCTTCTTATAAACTGCCTTATTATGCCTTTATCGATAACTATTCTTAACCGAATTCTGGACGGTTTTCGTAATCCGGAACAGCCGGATAAACTATCGTTTGTAATTTTCCAGTTTATATCGAACCAAAAGTTAAATTTCGAAATTCTTAAATTTTTTATTATTTATATTTAGTTTTTTTAATAGTTCCTTTATATAGTCGATATTTTTTATTATAAAATCGTTTAATTTTTAATTACTTTTATTTATATAAATTAAATCGTATCCGAAAATTAAAAGCAAAATCCGATTTTTTTAGAAAAAGTCGGTTAAATCGATAGAAATATTAATATTTTTAATTCGTTTTAAAATTTTATTAAGTTTAAAAATTTAAAAAAAAACGTTTTTTATAAAAACTTTATAATTACGGAATACCGGTATTTTATAATAAAAATTACCCGGTATATTTTAATTATTTTAATTAATAGGAATTCGAAAAGGTATCGTAAAATCGATCGAAGTTAAAGTTATAGGACTGGCAAAAGGTTATAAAGCCATCTTATACGAACTTAAGGTTTACCGCAAAAAGCTTAATATTTCCTAAGTTATTATTTACATTTTAAGAGATTCCCTCTGCCGAACCAGGGCATAAGGTTTATCAGGGTCGAAACTTATCGGCATTACGTAATAATCGGTTTTGGAATAAGGCTTTTCGTAACCGAAACGTATAATTTATTATTACCGTAAAAACTATTAATAATTACCGTATTCGAAAATACTGGGTAAAATATTTATTATATTAATTATTAATATAATTACTTTATATCTTTAGCTTAGCCTAGATAATACGGCTTAAACCTAACAACCTTATATTATATATAATTATAAATATATAATTTAAAATAAATATCTTTTATTTAGTAAAATATATTAATAAGTATAAAACACATTGTTATAAATAACTATATTCTTTTAAAGAATATATAACAATGGAATTAAATTAAATAAATAGATAAATTATACTATTAATTATTAAGCTTAATTAAATCCTAACCTTATTACAAATTGCTTAATTATATAAGCTCTTATCAACGACTATTCTTAACGGAATTTTAAATTATTTTCGTAATCCGGAATAACTGGATAAATTATTGTTCGTAATTTTTTTTATATCGATTTAAAAGTTAAATTTCGACGTTTTTAAACCTGTTATCGTTATTTTTCAATTTTGCCAGTAAATTTTTTATAAACCGGATATTTTTTGATACAAATTTATACAGAAATTAATTATTTCCGCCGTTTAAATTAAATCGTATTCGAAAATTAAAAACAAAACCCGATTTTTTCGGAAAAGTTATTAATATCGATAAAAATATCGATATATTTTACTTAGCTAATTATTTTATTTATATCGGCTAACGTAATTAAGACCGTTTCCGTCGAGATTCCGGAAGTACGGAGTATTAGGACTTTATATTCGGATTTTGCCCGATATATTTTAGTTATTTTAATAACTAAGAGTTTAAAAAGGTGCCCTAAGATTAATCGAAGTTAAAAAAGATAACTGTCGTAAAACTGGCGAAGGGTTGTAAAGCAGTTATCTTATACGGATTTAAGGTTTACCGCGAAAAGCTTAACATTTCTTAAGTTATTAAGATTCCCCCTATTAAACTAGTTAAAAGGCACAAGGTTTATTAGGGTCGAAGTTTGTCGGTATTACGTAATCGGTTTCGGGATAAGGTTTTTTGCGACCGAGATATAATTTATCGTTATCGTATAAATTATTAATCGTTATTATATTCGAAAATATTAGGTAAAGTATTTATCGTATTAATTATTAGTATAATTACTTTATATTTTTAACTTAGCCTAGATAATACGGCCTAAACCTAACGACCTTGTATATATAATTATATAACGTATTTTTAAAAAAGTTATATTTATAATATGTTATTAAACGTATATTAGTTTTTTAATATTAATAATACAGAGTTATAAAATATCGTGTTATTAAAAATTATTATCGATAGGCTTTCCGAAAGTATTTTTATTATTTAATATAGTTATTTTAGTTATTATATAAAAATATGCTCTCAAAAATTATTCGTTTATTAAGATAGTAAAGGTAGAATTCTTTTCGTTTTAAAGTAAAATTAACATTAGCTATAATAACTAGATGTTTAGTAATTAAATGTTTTAACGGGTATTAAAAATGTTATAAAATTCGAAAGATTTAACGTTTATTAAAAAAATTTAAGTTTGTATTTTATAATTATTAAAATTTCTTTTTTATATTTTCGTAATATTATCGGTTTTATAGCGAATTTTTAATCTTAATTTAATTATTATCTTCATAATTGTTTATATTATTATTTACTAGTTTTAAATCTTAAGTTAGTTAATTTCTAATATTATAATTTAACTACGTGTAAAAATTAGTAAGAACTTAGATATTATAAGAATAATATTACTTTTTAAATATTACAAGTTAATCGATGAATTTTTAAAATAAATGATTCGTACCATCGTTTTTATTTTCGTTTACAATTATTATATTTTTAAAACTTAGTTATTGTTATTATAAAATAACAAAACTTTTAATATTTGTAATTCTCGTTATGATTATTTTAAAACTTTATAATATATAATGGGGATTCGATTTAAGCCGTATTATTTAAGCTGAGTTAAAGCTACGAAATAATTACATGAATAATTAATACGATAAATATTATACGAAATATTTTCGAAAATAGTAACGATTATAGTTTTTAAAATTAGGATAGATTATATACTTTCTAAGTAACTAAGATAGTATAAGCTATTAATTTATTTAATATAGTTATACGGTTACGACTTTTTAAAGAGAGGTATTTTATAATATATATTTTTTTTTACCAGTTTAAATAAACCTTTATTACTTATTTCGGCTTTACTTAATATTAGGTTAATATATAATTTAAAAACTTATAACTACTTTTAAAAAAGCTAGTATTAACCCCTTTTTCTTATATAATATGTTTTTTTTTATATTTATAAATATAATATATATAAACCTGTTTTTATTAAGAACGTTCTAATTATAATACAGGTATTTATCTTAAAAAAACATTATCATCTGTTTTAAGATTCGAAAAGATATATTAATATAAATTATTTTAAAGTTTAATTAACGTCTTATATAATTAAGCTGGACATACGATTAAGTTGGATACTTTTCAGCATTTCGCGATAATAAAGTTTAATTAATTAACTATAATATATTAAATTTATTTAAATTAATCGGATTTTTTTTCGCTAAACGTATTTACAGTTTTATTATAAATATGCGTATTATATCCGGGTTTGCCGTAAACGTTATATTTCCGTTTTTTTGTCGTAACCCTTTTGCGACAATTATTTTCGGTTATTGCTAATTGCGATTATTTATTATTATTTTCTTTCGTAATTATAAAAGTTTATGCTTTTTTTTTAATAAATGTCCCTTTTTTTTAAAAACGTTTATTTTTAGTTTTCCGGCGTTTATTAAGGATATGGTTCGTTTTGCGTAGTAGGTTATATTTTTCCTGAAGAAAAGCGTTTTCGTATAATAGTATTAAGTTATTTTTTATTAAGAGATTAACCGATTTAATTATTTTTATCGGCGAGTTACTTTGGTAATTTTTAATTTACCTTTGTAAATAGCGTTTTTATTAAGTTATTTCGGTAATATTTTTAGGAATTTTCGTAAATGGGGAAATAACGGAATTGGTAAAGGTAAATAAAGAGATAATCGGTATAAGTATAATTAGAATTTTTAACTTGGAAAGGACGCGATTAGGATTAAATGGAATAAGGTTAATTACGGCGAATCCGGATTTGATGTTATTGGTTGTTATGGTAGCTTTAAACGCGTTTTGGAAACCGGCGATAAAATTTTTTTTAGTAATATAAGTAACGTAACGTTATATAAAATTTTCGATATATAATAAATAAATACGTTTTAACGGGGAGAAATAAGATACGTTAAAAGGTTGGAATAAATAGGAAAAATTAGTTAGTATATAAAATATAATAATGTTATAATTAACGTAATATTTTTCGAATTTTATCGAATAATGGTTTTTGTAATTATTAAGGATAAAAAAATATTTCGACTTTTTCGTACGCGTTTAAATATAATAATTAAAGTGTTAAATTTATTTTAAACCCAGTTTATTTATTGTTTAGCCGTTATTGTTTATAGTAACTTTTTAGTCGGATAAAAATAAGTTATCGGTAAATTAACGAAAAAGGTAGTTTTTCCCGGTAAGGATAATAAATAAAAATAAGGCTTAATTTTGAAAGTTAACAGTTTGTATTATTATAAATTATTCCCGATTTTTTTGTTAGGTTTATTTAGGGTTTTTACGTTTTTCGGTATTGGTAATTATTATATCCGTTATTATAAAAAGCCTTATTAAAAATTTAGTTTTATCGAAATTGTAAATATCCTTTTTTATAATACCGTATTTTATAATAATAACCCGAATAAATTTAAATTATTTACGAAATATTTTTAGATTTTCGTATAATATTTTTTAATAATCGATTTTTCGAAATAAACGTATTTTAAGTTTTTTTTGCTGTTTAATAAAATATAATGCTTAGTTAATTCCGACGCGTTTTATAACGCGTTAGGTTAATAATAAATTCGTTATATCTTTAATATATTAAAGCCGGATAAGAAAAATTCGTATATTTAAATTAAGGATTCGGTTAATAATCGATATCTTTTTGGTTGGCGTTAATTTTTATTTAAAAAAAATAATATCGGTTCGGGTGCGTTTATTGTTATATTACGTTTATAAGGTAAAATAAGGGACGTTATAAATAAAACTAAGCTTTTTATAATTAAATTTCGGGTCTTGTTTTTTAGCTTAAACGGTTAGGTTTATTTTCGTTTTTTTTTATAAAGCGTTCCATAATATTAATATTAAGGAATATACGATTAAAGATAAGGAGTTGGAATAGCTAAAAAAATGTCCAGCTTAATCGTATATCCAGCTTAATCGTGTGGGACGTTAGTAATATTACTATTAATTTACAAATTAATAGAAAGAATTATAGAATAACAGATATATACGTAAATTAAGTAATTTCTATATTTCGTTATTTAGTTTAATTAGTATTTTTAGGCCGTTATTAGTATTTATCATATATTTATATAGTTTTTCCATTAATATCTAAAACTTTAATTAATTTATTAAGTTTAATATTTAAAGAAATCTGTAAATATTAATTAAATCATATAGATCTTCTTATTTAAACCGATTTAAAAGGATTCCGTTTATATAAAGCTTTTTTAGTACTTATAACGCCGTATAATCCTTATAATACCTTTTTAATAATAAAGGTTTAAACTTTTTATAAGTTTATATAATACTTAAAACTATTTAAAAACTTCTACATTAACGGTAATTTAATAACGTTTTATAGAATAGAAAGCCAGGGTAAAAAGCTTTATAACTTTTAAAAAAATTAAAGACAACTATAAAATTTTATAATAATTAAAATGTAACGTTTCTTAATATTGATATACGCTACTTAATAATTTAAAACTTTATATTCTTTAAATCTTATACAATTTATAACGTCTTTTTTATAGTATATATTTACTTTATAAAGTTAAAGATAATTACTAAATTAATTTAATTTTTTAAAGTAAAAAATTCTTCTGCGATATATAACTGTTTAATTCAGATAATAATAATTAAAATAAATAGATTACTTTAAACTTGTATTAATTTTTAAATATAGTTTTATTAATTAAATATATATTTCTATATAATTTATATGCTTTTATAACTTTTATTTTAAATTATTATTATTCGGATTAATTTTTCTATTAATAATAAATACTTTTTTACGTTAACGTTATAATTCTTACTTATATTCTCGCTTTAAAATTAATCTAAATTTTAGAAATTTTATATTTTTAAACTCATTCACCTTTAAAAGTATTCTAAACTATTTTATTAGAATTTCGTTAAAATATATTAGCCAAGATAATATTCACCTTTAAACGTTATATAAAAAGATTAATAAGTTAAAATAATAAAGCTTTAATGATAAAAAATTCTTATAAAAACGGGAAAAAAGAACAAAATTATTACGGAAATAATATATATACCGTATATATTAAAATATACTTATATAGAGATAAACTGGGTTTATAATTATAGCACTTTAATATTTTATATTAAATCTTATATAATTAAGGAAAATAAGTTATTAAGTTAATTTTTAAAGGGTTTTTAACAGGGTTGTGAAATTAGTTCTTAGTTTTTAGTATTAGTTAGTTAGTTTCTTAGTTAGTTAGTTTTATTCAGTAACTTAACTAAACTAATTTTTTTTAGTTAGTTACTAATTTTTCCTTAGTTAGTTAGTTTAGTTTACGTAATTAACTAAATTAACTAATTAACTAATATTTTTTTAAATTTAAGTTTTATTTTTTTATAATTTTTATTCGTAATTATTAGATAAAAAATTATTAAAAAAATATTTTATTAATAAATAATTAATAATATATCAATTAATAATTTAATATAAATTAATATCTACTTTTAAAAATTTAAATAATCCGATTTATAAGTAGAAAATTTTTAAAAGTTCGAAATTATTCTTTAAAATGCTATATTTTTATTAACGATTCTTATGCTTATAAATAATTAATAATAGATTATATAATCGAGATTATAAATCTTTTTATTACGAATTTAATATATGTTATCACGTAATATAAAAAAGATTTATAAAATCCGATTTATAAGCAGAAAATTCTAAAAAGTTCTTAAATATTCTATAATATTCTATATATATCTTAACGATTCTTTGCTTATAAATAATTAATACTGGATTATTTAATTAAGATTAATAATATCATTATTAATAATCTAATATAAATTATTACATAATCTTAAAAAATAATGAATAATTCGATTAGTAAACAAAAAATTCTAAAAAGTTCTTAAATATTCCATAATATTCCATATATTTCTAAACGATTTCTTTATTTATAAATTATTTATAATCCATTATATAATCAAGATTAGTAAGAAATTTATTAATAATCTTATTTTATTATTATATAATACCGGAATTATCTAGAATTTTAAATTTAAATATAAATACGTTAGGCTTCCCCCGTTTTAAATTTTCTTTTTTTTTATCTTTTAACTTATTTATTAAGTTTATTACTATATAACTATATTACAATATATATATTGTTATAATCAGCTTTTAACGCTTTATAACATACGTTTACCCGTTATATATCCGATTATTTCAAATTCATTTATTTATATATTTATCATGGATTCGTTTATTTCGAATATATTTTCGTAAGTTATTAGTTAAAATTCTGAAAATTCGGATTTCGAATCGAATAACAATTTTAAAAATTCGAAATATAATAAACTGGATTATAAATTACCCGAAGCCGAAAAGTCGAATATTTATATATTTGCGAATAATTTATTTATACGATATTTATTACCGATTAACTTAAATAAAGATCGAGAAATGGTTATTTAGTGTATAATGTAAGTATTATTTTTGTTATTTTTATATCTTTATAAATTTTTTATTAATTTATTTAATAGGTGTAATTATAAAAAAACGAAAAAAGTTAAAGGTTTTTAAGCTTCGAACTTTTAACGCTATTATTAGCATAAACACCCTACTATTGCATATAATAAAGAATTTGAAAAAACAAGATAAAAAAGTAAGTTGTTTTTTAAAAAGAAAATCCATTATTTAAAAGATATTTAATTAATAATTATATAGAAACCGAAATTAAAAAATCTGATTTTTTTAACGTAACCGATAATCGAAAACGAGCTCGAAATAATACAATTCAAGATTTTAACGAAGACGAAGCTTATAATAAAATATTAAATTTTATTATCGAAAATAATATATCGTTTAATGTATTATAATCAGAGTCTTTTATCGAACTTTTAAATTATTATAATCGGTATGATTTAATTTTTTTTTTAATAATAATACTAATTTATTACAGCTTAAATCCAGTTTTTAATCGATGGAAGATTAAAGCTTTATTAAATAAAAGCTTCGAAAACGCTAAATCGGATTTTAATCTTTTATTAAAAATACATATCGAAAATAACGGCGTTTTTTCTTTAACTTTCGATATAT